>SZWC01002255.1:29739-42482 GCA_023375785.1 Penium margaritaceum
CCCCCCCCCCCCCCCCGCACCCCCTCCGCCTCTCGCAGCCCACCCGCCCACCCACCCGCCCGCCGATCGAGGCCCTCGCAATTGAGGGCCGCGATGGTACGGGCGGCCGGTGGGCTGCTGGGAGGCGGGGGTGAGTGTGGTGGGGGGGTGGGGGGGGGACTTTGCCGGGGATTCCGGCGGACGGGCGTCCGCAGGAATCCCCCCTCCATGAATGGGGAGTCAATAATTCGTTTTTGTTGTATTCAAAATTTTTCACAACTTTATACCCACGTTTGATGTACAAACTACAGAAAAACCCACCCCCTAACTACACCCGGGGTTTTAGGGTTTATTTTTGCGCGCGCACCTGCTGGACCCCGCGGCAGCGGGGCCCAGCAGGTTCACCTTTAACTCATGGGGAGTCTCGGACCCTCCATGCAAACATCTTACAAACCACTTACGAAAAATCAAAAAACCCTTTCAATAACGAGTTTGTGATGATTGGGTAAAAAAATATGACGTCAGCATGTCGACGCCGCATCCATGCGACGTCGACATGCTAGCTTCTGGCAAACAAGAGGGGTATATTGTTAATTTTTTACGCCTACAAACTTGCATCCGTGTAGAAGGGGCGGATCAGGCTTATTGTACAGACGTTGGGGCGGATCAGGCTTATTGTTCTGACGGAGGGACGGATGGGGCTTATTGTTCCGAGCGCGGGGGGGGTCAGGCTTATTGTCCCAAACGATGGGTATATGGTCATTCTGTCCCCTTCTAGAATTCTAAATATCATCAGCTTTCACCCTCTCTTGGAAAAACCCCTACCTGAACTCGGCTTTGCCTTTTTTCCCATTCTCCCGGAGCCGGGTGCACCCCTTGGACGACCTCTGGTTGTAAGATAGCCCGCCCACATTCAGTCGGTCACGATCAGGGGCAAAAAACAGAAAAGAGAACAATTCATCTTTCGGCACACGCAAGGACGAGCTCGAGGTTCCCCGTAGTGCCCCCACCTCCGTTTTCAACAGCGCACCCGCCGTCACGCCTCGAGCCATGCCTACGTCGTCTGCCAACCTCTCCCTATCCAACCTCTGCCGGCCAACGTCCTCACTGTCGGCGGCAACAGCGGCAGTATGTTGCAACTCGACGACGCCCCGGCGTTTGCAATTCGGGGCGTCGTCGCGGGTTTGGTTTGCAATGGCCACGCGACGACGACGGTTCAGGTCAGCGTCACCATATGGTGTGAGGCTGGTTCGCTTGCAAAAGCCAGGTCCGCGCGTGACCGGCTAAAATGCCGGTGGCCGTCAGCATAGACGGCTAGTTTGATGAATGTGCTATCCCCCTTCCCTCAAATTTCGTCAAGGGATCGGTTGGACGCCGACCGGTCCCTCGACGACGCTTACACAGAGGTTTCATCTACACGTTTTTTCTTTACAATGACTTGGGGCCCGATCTGCTTACGGATCGAGCACACGTGCGAAATCAATGCGAAAAGAGTGAACCGGAGAGGATACATGAGCAAGGCGGACAATCGTGAAGCAACTGCCTTGCCGGCCAGGCGCGCTAGCGGCCAGAAATTTCCGGGCGCAATAGGCAGGGTCAGCTGTCACGATTGTCGCGAGGCGATGAAGAAGCAGCACGGGAAACTTGGCGAAGGATCCGTGCCAGTTGGACCAATGATGCATGTTATCATTGCGCATCTTCAGCAACGTAAATATTCGTCCGAAAAAAATGCAACCACCGAATATCGTTGTACGGAGAAGCCCTTCGTTACTTGCGGCGGACAAGAGGGAAAGCACGGAAAATTTTTTCGTGGTTTGGGGGACATGCAAGAAGTGCAGCAACAACCCATGATGCAAGTGAGAATCATGCCATACATTCGAGTTTGAAAGTGAAGGGTGATACGTTTAGCATTGAACCGAATAGGTTCAGCGACTTCCGGTGGTGTAAAGTGTTGGATCTTCATCGACAAACGCAATTGGTTTTCCGCTGTAATGGAAAACTTCATGCATGTCGAGGAAGAAAGAACAACCACCTTTCTGTCAAGACTGCAATGTATCGGCACGCAAATTCCGCAAAGACGTCCACATTCCGGCACGACCTCACCATATTCGCAAAGACGAACAATATCCGGCAAGACGCCTAGGATCGATACGTAAGCATCCGCAACGATGATGTGTTAGCTCGCACGTTAGAAATTTTCCACAAAGACCAGTGATTTCTGCAAAGACGCCCCCTTCCTTCCAAGCCAGATGCATGACGAAACGGTGCATGCACGACGACAAGGTTGTAATACCTAGTTGTTTGCCACGACGCATAGTTTCTGTGACGACGACAAAGTTCCATGGAGACGCCATATTTTCCTTTGACACGTCAACACGGCGTAAACCGTTTCTGCTAAGACAAAGTCAATGCTGCGCCGACGATTGAATGCCTGCACCAAGTTCATACATTCCGCTGCGACGACGCGTTGTGAAGGCATGTATCCGCGCCGACGACGTACTTCCGCGTAGACTGCATTTTTCTATCCGTAGCATCAACAACGCGAACACAATGCATGAACTTTTCCTCGTCATCGTTGCCATCGCAGCGAAAGCACATCCACCAGGACGATAGCGCTTCCACTACGACAACGTCATGCTGCTTCGATGACAGATGATCCGCGCCGACGACACGCTTCCAGTAAGACAGCGTTTTGGAACACAACGATATTCCACGAAGACGACCGAGTGCTGCAAGGACGACACGGCTCCGCGAAGACGACGCTTTTGCACATCTTATGTCGTCTGCACGGAGATACCCCATTGTCTGCTGCGAAGGTTCAGCCCATCAATTGTCTGCTGCGACGTCGCAGTGTCACGAAGACGACGCGCTTCCAGTAGGAAAGCATTATTCCGCAAAGACACGTTCCGCCACGACGACAAATTTCCGCGCCGACGACGTACTTCCGCGTAGACTTCATTTTTCTATCCGTAGCATCAACAACGCGAACACAATGCATGAACTTTTGCTCGTCATCGTTGCCATCGCAGCGAAAGCACATCCACAAGGACGATAGCGCTTCCACTACGTCAACGTCATGCTGCTTCGATGACAGATGATCCGCGCCGACGACACGCTTCCAGTAAGACAGCGTTCTGGAACACAACGATATTCCACGAAGACGACCGAGTTCTGCAAGGACAACACGGCTCCGCGAAGGAGACGCTTTTGCATATCTTATGTCGTCTGCACGGAGATACTCCATTGTCTGCTGCGAAGGTTCAGCCCATCAGTTGTCTGCTGCGACGTCGCAGTGTCACGAAGACGACGCGCTTCCAGAAGGACAGCATTTTTACGCAACAAGACGTTCCGCCAAGATGATTAAATTCCGCCAAGACGACGCGCTTCCACACGGACGGCCTTTTTCGATCCAAAGCATCAACAACGCGAACAGGATCCATGAGCTTTTCCGCGTCATTGGTGTCGTCGCTGCGAAAGCACATCCACCAAGACGGTAGCGCTTCCGCTACGATAACGCTATGCTGCATCGACTGTGCGACTCCGCTGGGTTGCCTGTTTTCGAATGTAACAGATGTCTTTCGGGACAATGTGCTACACAGCAGTTCCGCGAAGACGAGTCCTAACCGTCAGAGCGGTACCGCGCTCAAGGACTCACTCCGCACAGGTTATTTCCGTACTCGCCTGTGTTAGTTCTTTAGTCTGCGCCATTCTTTCAACTCGAGTTTTCGCTCCAAGCACGCTCAGGCGTGCTTGGACTTAGTCGTAGCCATGTTTCAGCAGTCAGCAACATCGGCTTTCTCTTCTCAGAAGGCTGACGCCGACCGCGGTAGCTCTGCAGGAAGCCAAGTCCCTCAGCCGCACGCGACGTTTTTCCCGACTTTCCCGGAGTAGTCTTTCCCGGCGAATAGCGCCGTGTACTCGCAGTTCTCCGTTCCATCTTCGCCGAGCACCTTAGATCCACGCCAGCAGTTCGGTGCTGCCCCGCCGCCCCCGTTCGCGGTGACTCCTCAGGTCGCCGCGTCCCTGTTGAACTCCTACCTTCGGTCGACTACAGTGCCAGTGAATGCTGCCGCAGCTTTCTGTCCGCCAGTTCTTGGAACGCAGCAGAACGTTCCCGGTAGTCTACCAGTTCCGTCGAGCTCGCAGCAGAATGCTTCCGCCGGTGGCCAGCAGGGGCAATTTTCGCGCGGACAGCCGGCCCAGCGCCCCCAACTGAACTTGAGCGACGACTTTGTGGACCCCAGTCTCAGTAAGTGAATATGAATGTTTCGTTTTTAAACACTGACCGTAGGAAAAGATGCCGTCTAACGTAAACTAATGTGCAATTTGCAGACTTGAGCCAGTTGGCTACTGAAGCTGATGTCCGGGTACGGAAGCATCAGGGAAAATCCTTTTGCATTGGTTACGCTCGCTGGAGAAGCGCGAAGAAATTTCTGCTGTTTCTGAACTGTGGTGAAAACTCCGGAACGTGGACGGACATGCTGAAGTTTGAGAGGGTTAGTCCGTCAACTCTTTGGCTGTTGAAACAAGTCCGCCGAGCACAACATCTCATTCGAGGTGCGAAGGAGGGCGAAAAGGCTCTGTTGCCGAATGTGACAATCGACATTGAAGCTTTCTTCACACTCCCATGGGTCATGCTCAATCCGTACAAGAAGCTTGAATCGAAACTCTGTGACTTCCTCATTGAAGACGGCACCAAAGAAGGAAAAGACATTACCAGGCCCACTTACCGTTCCTATCTGAACTGCGAAGTGGTCAGCCACTTCAAAAGATGGAAGCAGCCGGTAAGTTTGTGGACGTATTTTTCTGTTTTTCAGTGTTCTATTATTTTTTCCTTCTAACTTTTTCGTACACCGAACTTCATGCAGAAACTCAAAAAGAGTCAAAGAAAGATTCTCAGGAGCAACAGGGTCAGACATGTAGATTCAGACTCGGGATACTCGGAGGTGAGGTTCGGTGTGGTGTTGCTTTCGCATTTTTAAAGTCAACCAGTAGAAGTTGTAGAAGTTGTGAAGAAATATTTGGTTTCCTTTGCAGGACGATGCCATCGAAGCTGATTCCGACGATGATGAAGATGATGATGAAGATGTGCAGTTGCTTGAAGGTAGAAGACGAAATCGTGTGACAAGGAGAGCTGCCGCCGCTGCTGCAGCATCGACTCTCGACGCTAACTCCGGTAGTGTCGGGAGTGCTGATACTGGCACCACTGCAAAACATGGGACAGGAAGAACAACAACTTCAGCAAGAACTAGAAGAACAGCAACAACTGAAAGATCAGGCAGAGTCCAACGGTCGCCAAGAATGGTTGGATCTAGTGGCAGAACTGGTGCTGTCGCTGTCGGTGCGACTGGTGAAACTTGAACCTCTGGTGTTACTGGTGCTTGTATGGGTGAAACTGGTGTGACTGCTGGTGCTGGGGGAGCTCTTGGGGCGGACAGGGAAGGTCAGGTGACCAAGTTGGATGGTGCTGACGGGGTGGATGGGATCGATGGGGCATCTCGGAACGTGTGGGATGCATCGTCCGGTGGCGATGTTGGGATTGCTGGGGTTTCTGGGGCTGTCGGAGCTGGTGGGATTGGTGGTGCTGATGGAACTGATGCTACAGTCGGTTCAGCCGGGGCTGTCGGGACCGGTGGTGATGTTAGGAGAACGACAGAGAGTCCTGCCCAGCCTGTCGGGATGAGTCAGTCGACAGGTGCAGCTGTGCCGGCGTATGTGTCTCCTGCGGTTGACTCCACAACCGCGGCAATGGGTGCGCCTTCAACTGGTGTAGCAGGTACGACTGGAATGTATCAGTCTGTTGATCTGAACGGTCCTGGGGATGGATCTGCCGGGTTTGACGGGACGGGCAGCTTAAACATGACTGGGTTACTGAACGGCACAGTTGAGCCGGAAGAAGATGTCGGGCCGCAAGGTGCCACGCGAGGTGGACTGGACGGACCTGGTGGGTTGAATGGGCCAGTTACGACAGGTGCGAATGAGGCAGAAGGCGACCTGCCTGGTGGTTTGGTTGGAAAGGGTGCGGCTAGTGAACAGATCTCGTCTGGAAAACAGGATGGATCAGGGAAGGGAGATACACCCCAGGAGACGGCGCGGACAGATGAACGGGGCAACGCCTCAGGCGTCAGCGTTCCTGGTCAGCGTGACAACGTGGTAAGTTGTACACTCGTATGTTTTTCTTTGTTTTCCAGTTCAAATATTAACTCAAGTTGCCATGAAACACTGCCAAGATATGATGATTTTATATTATTCTCAAGAATTGATCATCATTGTAGTGAATGTGTAACAAAGATATATCCCTTGTTATCACTCACCTTCTCACCCGTTGTCGATTGAGGGACAGGAAACTCCGTTGTTGCCAACATGACAAGTTCCCAAACATTAGATGCTCCACAGGCCAGCAGCTTCGTCTTTAAGATGTCGTAGTCCCTTTGAAGGAGCACATCTTTCTCCTTACGCTTATGAGAAAAGCGACTCAACAACCTCCTTGCAGATACATCTGTCACAACACGTCTCGGAAGAACTTTCCTGGGCACAACATAGCCCGAAACAGGTTGCGTGAAATACGGTCGTTCAACTTGGTCTCCATTGCGGTTGGTTAATGCTGTACCATCACAGATGAGCATCTTCGGGTGGGTGCCACATTGATTACAACATGTTCCAAGACCTTCCACCTGTATGAGGCGGACAAATGCTTGCATCGCCTTTGCCAACGTTGTTCTACATGAAAATTGCAGATCCATTGTAGCCTTTGAGAAAAAAGTCAATGACTCATAAATGGAAGACAGTGATTTCCCGTTGCAAGCAAAGGTAAGCACCCAAAGAAGTGCCGCGTCGGTGAATGCCGTTGCCGCTGAAAAGATAAATACACCCTCTTCTCTCCCATCAGGAAACACAATGCACTTGCACAACTCCGTGTGATAGAAGTTGACGTTCACCTGAAATGATTACAAAGATGATGTATCATAGAGAATGTTACGATGATGTCTATCCCAAACAGGCAAGGACAAAATCTTGGAGATTAAGGTTTAGGGTTCAAAGAACTTACAAACTTCGACGGATTAGATGTGTCATGAAGCTTGATAGGTCTTGAATCCTTCGTCCATTGATGACCACATGGACATTCAGCCTTCGTTGGGGTTGGTGCATTCAAAACAAACTCGTCGACTTGCGTCATTGCCGCCAAAAGGGTTGCATCTCCCATGTCTCCTCCCCTTGAAGGATGAAGACTTTTGTGCACATCCACTCTTTGGAATGAACGTACACGTGGCCACTGACATACTGTCCACTCTCTGTGCACATGCCCTTCCTCCGCACACCCTACTTCTTTACAATTCAAACACACACGTGCCTCCTTTTCCACCAACAAAATGCGCGGTGTTCGCTCCTCTTCCAACAATGGAGGCACAACCCACTCCGCACAGTCATCGCGGTGGGCTTGTAAAACAGTCAAATGCTTCTCACACCTCCCACCTCCGTTGTCACATGAACAACGGAATTCTCCTTGGATGTCTCCCTTCATCAAGCCCCATCCCACTACCCTTGATCCCTTCGTTGAAGCGCCAACATCAAGTATCAAAAAGCAAGGGTTCTCATTCTGCGACACTTTCACCTCCACCACCGCATCCTTCTCAAGACAACTGTCAGTGAGAGGTCTACACAAGTTATCCTTCGCCCAAATCATGTGAACACACTCCTCCTTCTGACCCTTGTTGCATGTGCATGCAACTCCTCCACCCCATTGTTTCCACACATGCACAGGCATCGCATACTGAGCAGGCGGACTTGGTACGGGAAGACACGGTACAAGGATCTCCATCGCCTTATGGTCAAAGTCAGGTAGCAATGCAGACGAAGTTCCAATTCGTTGAATAAAGTCTGCTTCCTTGAACTTCTCCAAGTCGCTGAGAAACTTTTGAGATACAGTTGTTGCTGTCTGTCCTTTCTCTAACTTTTTCAACTTTCTTCGTCGCAAATGTCGCTCCTCAAAGACATAATGGGGGAGGTTCTTGAACAGGCGGATTCGCGCAGCACTTGGTGTCTGCAATATACGGACGAAGGAAAACATCACTTAGTGCTTATCTTATGTACCACGACATATATCAAAAATTCTATCTTGTTTAAATTTACAATACGACGTGGTTGACGATGTCCTTGTCTTCTGGGAGGTCGACGTTGCGGCGACGGATCCGCGACATGTGAGGAGACAGCTTCTTGATGAAGTGCTTCACCAACAGAGGCCCCATCGTTCGAAGTCTAGCTTCCTGCCACTCTTCCGTTGTCTTGACCAACAGGTCCATTTGCTGTGCCGTTTGGACCTATGGGGATCCCAGCAGCCCTCAACACAGCACAAAATGCTTCAAAAAGGGTTGTGGGAGGAGGTGAAGGCAGGGGCAGTGGAGGCGAGGGAGATGATGCCCTAGGATGTTTGGGCATGTCAGAACAGCAAGGTTTCTGCAGTGGTTTACCAACGTTGAATTTGCAATGAGGACACACTCGCTTAGACGGGTCTTGTGTCCACGTGTCTCTCTTCTCATCACGTATGAAAAGACTCTCGAAGTCGTTGACCTTCAACTTCATGACAACACACCTGAATGCACCAACATACCTTCGTTGAAGACATTTGTTACATTACAACTTGTACAGAATGAGAAAGAGTTAAAAAATTAATTAAACTTACCTTCGACAATACCAACGTATGCATCCAGCAGTATTCTCCAGTCTTGATGCACCATCACGCTGACGACGTGCAGTGCTGTGTCTCCCTTTGCAATCCTTGTCTGGGCATACCCATAGCCCTCCATTTCTGACAAAGAGTGCTTCCTCAGTGGTATCCCGAGTACAACGTCCTTTTACAAATACTTGCGGGGGGAAAAGATTACGCGCGTTTTTGTAAGTTTCAACAAGAACTTTGAAGTTCCACTTCTTTCCTATTTCATTGCAGATATGACAACGCACGTTTAGTCCTGAAGTGTTGTCCGCAATGATGCGCATGTCCGCCGGCCATCGAACACGGGACCGGGCTTCAGGAACAGTTGGACGCGGAGGTGGTGGCCGCATCTGTAAAGTTCAAAGAACACATCACAATAACATCAAGGTTAGAACAATGAGTAGAATACTCATGAAATGACAAGACAAACATGGAGAACAAGCATGAACGAACGACACAATAGAGAGAGAATCACATGAACAATATGGAGTAGAATCATAAACCAAGGAGACAATGGATAGAAATTGAAAAGGAGAAGAGGGTGGAAAGAGGGGGTTATGGGGGGAGGTGGTAGTGATGGAAAGAGAAGCCCACGCAATCTGGAGTGTCCTTGGAGGGGTAGAAGCTGGAGGGCAACATCATTGTATAGGTCTAGAGATGGCCAAACAGTACATTGAAGTTGAGCCCATTTGGGAGAGGAGAAGAGGAGGTAATGGTGGGGAAGAACAACATATTTTAGGGTGTCCTTGGAGCGAACAAGAAGATTGGGAGACCACCACCCTATATGCTTGAAGTTGGCACCCATGGAGGAAGGGATGTGATGGCATACCTTGACAAGGTGTTCTACTCTTGGGGAAACACTTGGTAGCGTCGGGAGCCGCCCGGCGTAAGAGTGCTTGCACGTTCTACAAAGGCATATATGCTCCGGGAAGACACGGTTGTGGCAAAGAACCGTGGAACGGTGCGGAAAGGATTCAACCGCGCGGATGTACAACGGCGCGGCGTGCACCTGTCTTCGTGGAAATGGTCATCGTGACAGAAAAGTTTAATCGATGCAGGTTGACCTGAACTTCGTGGCGCAGTGTGTACCTCGCGGAAAACACTGACGGCGTGGAATTCTACCATCCTCGTGGAATGGTACCAACCTTGTGGAAATGTCGTCGGCGCAGTAAACGGCCAACCGTGTGGAACAATGCCAACGTCGCAGAAAACACTACAATACGATAGTGCATGCTCGCGGAACCGCTCAATCCTCGCGGAAGATATAAACTTTGCGGATTCGCCCTTGAAGTATATTCCATCGGCGCGGAAAACTCTCAACCGCGCGGAAAAAAGGCAACGTTACAGAAGAGACTTATACACAATCCTGCATCCGCACGGAACCGCTCAATCATCGCGGAAAAACGTGAACTTTGCAGAATCGTCCTTGTGGAAACTACCGTCGGCGTGGAACACTTGCAACCGTGCAGAAACCCGTCAACCTTGCAGAAGAGACTGATATACAATCTTGTATCCGCGCGGAATGTCCAGATCCTCGCGGAAAGACATGAACGTTGCAGAATCGTCCTTGTGGAATGTACCGTCTGCGTGGAAAAGTTGCAACCGTGCAGAAACATGTCAACCTTGCAGAAGAGACTGATATACAAGACTATCCGCGCGGATTCACTCAATTCTCGCGGAAAGACATGAACGTTCCACAATCGTCCTTGTGGAAACTGCCGTCGGCGTGGAACACTTGCAACCGTGCAGAAACCCGTCAACCTTGTAGAAGAGACTGATATACAATCTTGTATCCGCGCGGAATGTCCAGATCCTCGCGGAAAGACATGAACGTTGCAGAATCGTCCTTGTGGAATTTACCGTCTGCGTGGAAACGTTGCAACCGTGCAAAAACATGTCAACCTTGCAGAAGAGACTGATATACAAGACTATCCGCGCGGATTCACTCAATTCTTGCGGAAAGACATGAACGTTCCACAATCGTCCTTGTGGAAAGTATCGTCGGCGTGGAACAATTGCAACCGTGCGAAAACCTGACAACTTTGCAGAAGGACTCATATACAATCTTGTATCCGCGTGGACTCACTGAATCCTTGCGGAAAGACATGAACTTTGCAGAATCATCCTTGTGGAAACTATCGTCGGCGTGGAAAACTTGCAACCGTGCGGAAACATGTCAACGTTGCAAAAGCGTCGGTGTGGTAAACTTTCAACCGTGCGGACATAGGTGAGCATTCCGCAACCCATGTTGCGGAATGAGGTGAACACAAATAAGAACTGGTACAATTTTACAGGAGACGCCAAAGCATGCCTAAACGGGCACAATATGAAACAAAGAACTACACCTGGGTACATGGGAAACACATCGACGTCACCATGGTCAAGCGGATGACTAACCTGGGTAAATGAACTACACCTAGGTAAATGAAGTACACCTAGCCTATAATTTTACACACGTTTTATCATTACATTTCGATAATTGGAACATGAACGCTACATGATTTCACTTTTGGCAACATGTGGATAAGAAGGCAATGAACAAATATGGAATTATGTTCAGTTCTTAACATACAGCCATCATGCATCACTCAATCACAAGCATGTTCTTAGACCTTCTACCAAGTGCATATCCAGTGTTATACGCTATGTAAACCTCAACACCATGTGTAGATGCTCTACAACATGCACAAATTGTCCCTTATTTCCTCATACCAAGAGAGACTTTAACATTCTTTATCAATGTTTTGGCACAAACCCTTGAAAAAAGCAAGGGCTTGATCAAAAGGTTCATGAACACCTCCATCATCTTTACTATGAACAACTTGTGTCAGTCACGCTCTCATAAAAAAGTTGAACTAAATTCAGAAATGGTTTTCTTATTTTAATAAAGAGGTCAATGCATAGGAAATTTGAATTAGATCGTACCACTCTCCTATCAATGCCATTTTTGTCTTTGTATCGATTGAAAAATGTCACTATTTGTTTCAAATTGACTTAAATTAGGTTTTGCAACTTTTTGTGTATTGAGTATGTTGAAAGCTATAGACACTTGAAGAAATTGCGTAAAGAAAAACTGTAACCAATTCTAAAATTTCCATAGAGAAGTTATTATGTTATTTCGATATAACTTAAGTTTGTTCCTGAAAACGTTAAGTAAAGTGTTTTAACTCTTAATTGTTTTGTAAGGAAATGATTTCACATTTATGTGAAAACAGAGTGTTTTATACATTTTTTTAGGCATATTGGTTCAATTCTGTATTTTTATTAAGACATGTTCAGATCGTTTCTTCGCAAAAGAAGATTATCGTGTTATTTATGAAAGTGTTTAAGGATATCCAAGTTGAATAATCATTTTTTGTTGTGATTTTGATATCTCTCGAACTCATCAAATTTATCATATGTCATGTTTGATTCATTATTTGTGTTGATTGTAGAGGGAGATTGGAAAGAAATGAAATGAGTCTAGCAAGGTGTATTTTCATTATCAAAGTGTTTCATTTTTCATTTTACATTTACATGAGTTTATCTTGTACATGAGTAAATTATAAATTATAATTTTCTATTGTTCGTTCATTTCACCACATTTTTGTTTTTGAATATCAATATCTTAGACATTTATTAAACATGTATTTATTAATATATTTTTACCTGGTAAATAAAGAAAATAATTGAAATTGCACTTATTTATTACTAAGGTGTATACTTGCATTGCACGCATTATGCAGCTGCCATTCTTTCATGTTGAAGTTTTTGCATGGCATATTGGTTGTACTTAAACATTGGAGCACCATACTTATGTATACCATGTGTTCTCATTGCGTGCTAGGATGTTTGAAATGAGTAACGACATACAGTGAAGTTATTCTGCATATGAAAAAAATGGTATGCTATGTATAAATTTGATGAATGTGCCACTTTTGCAAAAACAATTGTTGATTCATTCATGTACTCTGATGTTGTCCTTGTATGTTTTGATAACCTTTGGGTTTCACATTGGTGTAACGAGTTCTGATGTACATATCAATTTAAATATGTTTGTCATGTTTGCGGTGAA
>SZWC01002255.1:64484-76949 GCA_023375785.1 Penium margaritaceum
TTTTGGGCCGGTTTTAGGACAGCTCTTGGACTGCCGCGTGCGACACCCGCCGTGCGCCGCGGCAGGTATTTATGCCCTGGACCTGTCAGTTGTCATTTCTCTCTGCATATGCTATATTGAAGCATTCTGACACTCTGACTTGTGTCTCCTAGCCAAACCCTTGCCGTTGTGTGTACGACCTGTGACTGTTGTCACCGTCTGACTAGGCACTGACGCCCGGTCAGCGGCCGTGTTGCTAGGAAGCTTCTACGCACTTTCTCACACCCCCCCCTCCCCAGCTCTGTAGAGCTTGTTACTCAGTTCATCAGCCAATCAGAAAATAGCTAATTTCAGGCTGGCAGGTTTTCTGGGTGAGGCCTGCTAGACGGCTGACAGCCCAAAACCCGGGCGTCGTCCGTTTTGTTCAAAAACTGGACCATACCATAATACTGACGCTGCAACGCAGTCGTGCGGTCAGAATCTGCTAGAAAAATAGTGGCGAGGAGTTATGGCAGCCTGAACCCAGGCAGTGCCCACGACGGTTTATGCTGCTAAACAGGGCCATGCAACATGCAAGTGGGACCCTAGGCAGCGCATGACGACGTAGGCACGACAGTACGCGCTGGACGCATGCAGACAGCGACTGCGGTGGCTGTGACTGCCGGTAGCGCGACCGCCGAGGAGGCCTGCCGATGGAGCTAAACACGTCGCCGGAGAGAGGGGGCTCCAGCGAACTGCAAGACGACCTCAGCGTGTGTCGGCTCCACCGGACGACACTCCATCAACGCCGAATCTTGCCGTCAGTCATCTGCACGCCGATGTACACAAGCCGGGAGGACACATCAGAGCACAATGAGCGCAAAAACCAACAGTTCACACAGTTCCGTCTCAACTGTCAAGGGTACTCATAGACAAAATCTTTCTCTTTAGGTACAGTCTAGTGACAAGATAGCAGACATAGCTAACCACTTGCCACAAAGATGGACGGGGACCATTGAGCCACCATGGGTCAACCCTAACATGTTTCCACCCAAGCTTCCTTTTTCTCTTGTAGATTGGGGCAGGCCTGCTGAGGATTGGAACCTGACACATCCACTTCACCACCCGTGCAAAGGATGATGTATTCTATCACAATTGTAGTCTTCTAAGAAGGTCGTTCTGCCGTCGTGGTTTTCCATCTAACATGAACAGTTTTGGACCAAAATGTAGTGTTTGTCACACGGTTCGGAATGCTGTCTTGGACCGACGCAACCACAAGGTAAGAAAGAAAAGCATATCCAGATGGGTCTCAGTTGTCCAGCCCAAACCTCCTTCTAGGTTCAACAAAGACTATGAGGGGTGCCACCCAGCACCTGTAAGCATCCAGTGTGAAGGAGGAATATACATTGTACAAGGAGGTGAACTGCCCAAGTGGTCAACCTCTTGGTCAACTGCAACTGCTATGCCCGTCTTCAATCCTTTTTTTAGGCGACTTGTTCGTGCGCAAACACATAAGCCACCAGCAGTCTGCTGCGACGATCCCAAACTTCTCCGACGCCTTAATGCAGAAGGTGAGCCTGGACTTCATGCCGATGGCATGCCAAAGTGATGTTTGTATCACTTTTGGCACCTCCGCCACCTGGCACCCTTGGGCATCCACTGTGGTGATCTGCAATGCACGGTGTATGCAGAGGAAGACATTGTGTCAAATGGTACACACAGCTTACCCACCATCCCCACTCACAACGCCATCTGTCCCAAAATCCATGAGTGATGAGTGCTCAGGAAACATGGCCACCCATGGGGGCCTGCGAGCTGAGAGTTGGTGGCAGGGAGGACGGAGCGGGGACGTGGGAGCTGAAAACTAAGGGAGTCGTGGGTTTGGAGTAGGAGTTGGGAGCTGAAAGTACGGAACACGGTGTTGGGATTCAAACAGAAGGATCTGGGAGCTGGGAGGGATTAAAGACTAAGACTTGGGGGTGAGAGGCAAGATCTGGACCTACGCCTGCACCTACGCCTGTGGCTGCACCTGAGGTGTCTCAGCTTGCGTCTGCCGTTCCTGCGCCGGCGCCTAACATGCCTACACCTGTCCCTGAGCATGCCGTTTCTGGGCCTACACCTGGGCTTGCCATGCCTGCACTTGCGCCTGCGCTTACTGTCCCTGCGTCTGCGCATGTGCCTGCCGTGACTACTCCTGCACTGTGCCTATCGCACTTGCGCCTGTGCTTACGACTGCTTTGCGCCTGTCGTGTTTGTGCATGCGCCTGCTATGCCTGCGCCTGCCCCTACGCCTCCATTGCCTGCGCCTGCGCATGCGGCTGCCATGCATGCCCCTGCCATACCTGCTCCTGTCACACCGGTACCTGCATCTACACCTGCACTTGCGCCTTCACTGGCCCCTGACGTGGCTGCGCCTGCCCCTGCGACTGCCATTCCTTTGCATACCTCTTCGCCTGCCATACCGGCTGTGCGCCTGTCGTCGTGCCTGCACTTGCACCTGTGCCTTCCGCCCCTACGCCTCAGCCTGTGCATGCCGCTGGTGCCTGATGGGATGCGCCTGCCGTGCATACGCCTTCATCTGCATCTGCCATGCCTGTGCCTGCCTTGCCTGCGCCTGCCTTGCCTGTGCTTGCCGTGCCTGTGACAACGCCTATCGTGCCTGAGTGTGCACTTGAACCTGTCATGTCCAAACCTCTCGTTCCCACGCTGCCGTGCCTGCAGCCTACACCTTCGCCTGCCTCGCCTGCGGATGAGCCTGCCTGCCCTGCCTGAGTCTGCGCCTACGCCTGCACAAGCCATGCCCAGCACCTTTGCTTGCTATTCCTGCACCCCTACGCCTGCCGTGCCTGGGCCTGCACATACCGTGCCGATGCCTGCGCCGATGGCTACCTGCACCTGCGCCCTCCATGGCTGTACCTATCAATGTGACTGCTGTCCCTGCCCCTTTGCCTGTGCTGCCATGCCTACGCCTGCCCCTGCGCCTGCCATGCCTGCATCTGCCACTGCACCTGCTTCGCCTATGCTTGCACCTACCATGCCTGTGCCTGCGCCTGTGCATGTGCCTGCGCATGCGCCTACACCTGCACCTGTGCTTGCGCCTGCGCCTGCGCCTGCCATGGCCACACCTGCCGTGCCTCCGCCTACCATGCCTGACCATGCGCCTGCCCCTGCCATGTCCTCAACTGCACCTGTGCTTGTCATGCCTGTTCCTGTTCCTATGCCTATCGTGCCTGCGCCTGTGCCTGCCGTGCTTGTGCCTGCCCCTACGCCTGCCATGCCTGCACCTACGCCTGCGCCTTCTATGCCTGCGCCTGCCCGCGTATGCTATGCCTGTGCCTGTGCCTCCACCTGTGCTTGAGCCTGCACCTGCCATGTCTACATCTGCACCTGCGCCTACCATGCCTGACCCTGCGCCTTCCCTTGCCTGAGACGCAATTGCCGGCTGATGCCTTTGCCTGTTGTGCCTGCCCATGCGCTTGCTATGCCTGTGCCTTCCGTGCCTGCACATGCACCTGCGGTGCCTTACCCTGCGCCTTGCATTGCACTGAGGCAGAGTGCGAGTGAATCAAAGTACCGCCACACATTGCTGTACAGTCCCGTCTAGGTGGCTAAAAGCCATAGTCGAATTATTCAAGCGCAATGATTCGCTCCTCGCACTTACACGCACTTACACGCACTTACGCCCACTTACACACACTAACACGCACTTACACTTGCTTACACACACTCACACGCACTCACACGCACTCGCACATACTCACACATATTTACACGTACCTTCACGCATTTACATGCACTCACATGCAGTCACACATACTCACACACACTTACATGCACTTACACGCACTTACACGTACTTACACGCACTTACACGCACTTACACGCACTTACACACACTTACACACACTTACACACACTTACACGCACTTACACAAACTTACATACACTAACACGCACTTACACACACTTACACGCACTTACACGTACTTACACACACTAACATGCACTCACACGCACTTACACACACTCACACGCACTTATACGCACTCACACGCACTTACATGAACTTACATGCACTAACATGCACTCACACGCACTCACACGTACTCACACGCACTTACATGCACTTACACACACTCACATGCACTTACATGCACTCACATGCATTTACACGCACTTACATGCACTTACACACACTTACACGTACTTACACATAGTTACATGCACTTTCACGCACTTACACACATTAACACAGACTTAAACGCACTTACACCCACTTACACACACTTACACACACTCACACAGACTTACACACACTTACACGCACTTACACGCACTTGCACACACTTACACACACTCACACACACTTATACGGACTTACACATACTTACACGCACTTACACATACTTACACACACTCACACGCACTTACACGCACTTAAACGTACTTACACACACTTACACGCACTCACATGTACTTGCACGCACTCACACATACTTCCACGCACTCACACGCATTTACACGCACTTACACGCACTTACACATACCTAGAAACACTTACATGCGCTTACATGCACTTACACGCACTCACACGCACTTTCATGCACCCAGACACACTTACACGCACTCACACACATTTACACGCACTTACACGCATTTGCACACACTCATTCACACTTACACGCACTTACATGCACTTACACGCCCTTACACGCACTTACACGCACATACACGCACGTACACGCACTCACACACACTTGTATGAACTTACACGCACTTATACGTACTTACACGTACTCACAAGCACTCACACGCACTTACACACACTTACACATACTTACATGTGCTTACACACACTTACACCCACTTACACGCACTTATACACACTTACACGTACTTACACACACTTACACGCACTTCCATGCATTTTCACGTACTTACACGCACTCACACCCACTTACACGCACTCACACGCACCTACATGCACTCACACACACTTACACATACTCACACGTATTTACACACACTTACATGCACTTACAAGTACAAAGACACACTTACACGCACTTACACACACTTGCACGCACTCACACACACTCACACGCACTTACATGCACTCACACGCACTTACACACACTAACACGCATTTACACGTACTTACACGTACTTACACACACTTACACACTAACACGCACCTACACGCACTCACAGACACTTACACAAACTTATACACACTTACACGCACTTACACACACTCACAAGCACTTACACGCACTTATCCATACCTACACGCACTTACATGCACTTACACACACTTATACGCACTTACACGAACTTACACACACTTACACACACTTACACGCACTTACACAAACTTACACGCACTTACACGGATTTACACACTTATATGCACTTACACACAGTTACACACACTTACAGGTGCTTACACACACTTACATACACTCACACGTACGCACACACACTTACATGCACTTACACACACTTAGACGGACTTACACGGACTCACACGCACTTACACGCACTCACACACATTTACACGCACTTAAACGCACTTACACGTACTGACACGCACTCACGCACTTACACACACTTATACCCACTTATACGCACTTACATCCACTTACACGCACTTAAACACACTTACATGCACTTATACGCACCTACACCCACTTACACGCACTTACACGCACTTACACACAATCAAACGCACTCACACACATTTACACGCACTTACACGCAATTACACACACTTACACCAACTTACACGCACTTACACGCACTTACAGGCACTCACACACACTTACACGCACCAACATACACTTACACACACTTACACGCACTTACACACACTTACACGCACTTACACGTACTTACACGCACTTCCACGTACTTACACACACTTACACGTACTTAAACGCACTTACACGTACTTACACACACTTAAACACACTGACATGTACTTACACGCACTTACACCCACTTACATACACTAACACGCACTTACACATACTCATACACACTCACACACACTTACACGCACTCACACACACTTACACAAACTTACACGCACTGACAAGCACTTACAAGCACTCACACGCACTTACACGCACCAACACACACTTATACACACTTACACGCACTTACACGCACTTACACGCACTTACACACACTTACATGCACTTACACGCACTGACACGCACTTACACGTACTTACACATACTCACACACAGTTAAACACACTTACATGCACTTACACGCACTTACACCCACTTACACGCACATACATGTACTTACACACACTCACACGCACTCACATACATTTACACGTACCTACACGCACTTACACAAACTTACACACACTTACATGCACTCACACGCACTTACATGCACTTACACACACTTACACACACTTACACACACTCACACGTACTTACACGCACTATCACACACTTACACGCACTTCTACACACTTACATGCACTTACATGCACTTACACACACGGACACACACTTACACGCACTAACACGTACTCACACGCACTTACACGCTCTTACAGGCACTTACACGGACTTACACGTACTTACGTGTACTTACACACACTTACACACACTTACACCTACTCACAAATACTTACACACACTTACACGCACTTACACGCACTTACACACACTTACAAACTCTTATAGGCACTCACATGCACTTACACGTACACATACGCACTTACACGCAGTCACACGCATTTACACGCACTTACACACACTGACACACACTTAGACACACTTACACGCACTTACAGGCACTTACACGCACTCACACGCACGTACACGCACTCAAACGCACTTCCACCCACTCACATGGATTTACACATCCTCATACACACTTACACACATTTCCACGCATTTACACACACGTACACACACTTACACGCACTTACCCGCACTTATACGCAGTCCCACACACTTACACGCACTTACACGCACTTACACAGACTGACACGCTCTAACACATACTTACACACACTTACACGCACTTTCACGCACTTACACATACTCACGCACTTACACGCACTCACACACGCTTACACACACTCACACACATTTACACGCATTTACACGCACTTACACGCACTTACACATACTTACATACACTTACACGCACTTACATGCACTTACACGCACTCACACAAACTTACACACACTCACACGCACTTACACACACTCACACACATTTATACGCACTTACACACACTTACACGCACTTCCACGCACTTACATGCACTTACGCACTTACACGCACTTACACGCACTTACACACTCTCACACACACTTACACAAACTTACATGTACTTACACATACTTACACACACTGACATGCACTTACACGCAATAACACACACTTACACGCACTTGCTGGCACTTACACACACTTACATGCACTTACATGCACTTACACATACTTACACACACTTACACACACTTTCACGCACTTAAATGTACTTACACGCACTTACATGCACTCACACACACTCACATGTACTTAAACACACTTACACGCACTTACACGCATTTACATGCACTCACACGCACTTACACGCACTCACATGTACTTACACGCACTCACACGCATTCACACGCATTCACACGCACATACACGTACTTAGACACACTTACTCTCACTTATACACACTTACACGCACTTACACGAACTTACATGCACTTTCGCACTCACACACACTTACACGCACTTACACACACTCACCCATATTTACACGCACTTACACGCAATTACATGGACTTACACGCATTTACACGCACTTACACCCACTTACATGCACATACATGCACTTACACACACTTACACACACTCACAAGAACTTACACGCACTTACACGCACTTACACGTACTTACACACACTTACCCGCACTTACACACACTTACACACACTGACACGCACTTACTGTACTAACACGCACTCTTACATCCTTACATCCTTCTACACGCACTTACACGGACTTACGCGTACTTACACGCACTTACACACACTTACACGCACTTACACGTACTTACACGCACTTACACACACATACACACACACACACACACACACACATACACACTTACACATACTCACACACATTTACACACACTTACACGTACTTACACCCACTTAGACACACTTACACTCACTTACACACACTTACATGCACTTACACGCACTCACACACACTTACACGCACTCAAACACACTGACACCCACTCACACGCATTTACGCACACTTACACATACTTCCACGTGCTTACACACACTTACACACACTTACACGCACTTGGACGCACTTACACACACTTACTTACACTCACACATATGTACACACACTTAGACTCACTAACACGCACTTACACAAACGTACACGTACGAACACGCACTTACACACACTAACATGCACTTACACGCACTTACACATACTTACACACACTTACACGCACTCACACCTACTCACACGGACTTACACACACTTACACGTACTTACACGCACTCACACATATTTACACGCACTTACACACACTAACACGCACTTACACACACTTACACATGCTCACACACACTTACACACACTTACACGTATTTACACGCACTTACATGTACTTACACACACTTAGACACACTTACACGCACTTACACACACTTACACACACTTATACGCAATCAACCGCACTTACATGCACTCACACGTACTTACACACACTCACACGCATTTACATGCACTTACACACACTTACACACTTACACACACTCACATACATGTACACGTACTTATACGCACTTACACACTTGCACACACTTACACACACTCACACACAATTACACGAACTTACATGCACTTACATGCACTTACATCCCCTCACACGCACTTACACGCACTAACATACACTTACACACACTTACATCCACTTACACACACTTACATGCACTTACACGCACTTAAACATACTTACATGCACTTCCACACACTTACACACACTTACAAGCACTTACACGCACTCACACGCACTCACACGCAATTACAAACACTTACACACATTCACACGCACTCACACGCACTCACACGCACTTACCCATACTCACCCACACTTACACGCACTCACACACATTTACACTCACTTACACGCACTTACACGGACTTACACGCACTTACACGCACTTACACGCACTTACACGCACTTACACACACTTACACCCACTCACACACACTCACACATACTTACACTCACTTACACACACTGACACACACTTACACGTACCAACACGCACTTGCACATACTTACAAGCACTTACACACACTTACACACACTTACACGCTCTTACACGCACTTACAAACACTTACACGCACTTGCACACACTTACACACACTCACACACTCACACGTACTCACAAGTGTTTACAGGTTCTTACACGCACTTACACGCACTTACACGCATTTACACATACTTACACGCACTTATACTCACTTACACGCACTTACACGGACTTACACGCACTTACACGTACTTACACACACTTACACGCACTCACACGCACTTGCACACACTTACACGCACTTATAGTACTTACACATACTGACACGCACTTACACGTACTGAGACACACTTATACCACTCACACGCACTTACACGCACTTACATGCACTCACATGCACTCACACGCACTAACAGGCACTTACACACACTCACACGCACTTACACGCACTCACATGCATTCACGTGCAATTCACACACTTACACGCACTTAGACACACTGACACGCACTTGCACACACTTACATGCACTTACACGCACTCACATACACTCACACGCACTCACACGCACTTACACGTACTCACACGCATTTACTCGCACTTACACGCTCATAAACGCACTCACACGCACTCACCCGCATTCACACGCACTTACATGCACTTCAACGCACTTAGACGCACTTGCACGTACTCACACGTACTTACACGGACTTACACGCACTTACACACACTTACATACACTTACACGCACTCACACACACTTACATGCACTTCCACACATTTACACGCACTTAAACGCACTTAAACGCACTTACACGCACTTACATGTACTTACACGCACTCACAAGCACTTACAAGCACTTACACTCACTTACACGCATTTACAGACACTTACACTTACTTACACGCACTCACACACACTTACATGCACTTACACGTACTTACACGCACTTACACACACTTGCACGCACTCACACACACTTACACACACTTACACGCACTTACACGTACATACACGCACTTACACGCACTTGCACGCACTCACATGCACTTACATGGACTTACACGCACTTACAGTACTTACACACACTTACACACACTCACACACACTTACACGCACTTACAGGCACTTACACACACTTACACGCACTCACACACACTCACACAGACTCATACACACTTACACAAACTCACACACACTCACACGCACTCAAACACATATACACGCACTTACATGCACTGACACGCACTTACACGTACTTACACGCACTTGCACGCACTTACACGTACTTGCACACACTTGCACGTACTCACACACACTTACACGCACTTACACACACTTACACGCACTTACACGCATCTATATGCACTTACACATACTCACACGCACTTACACGCACTTACACGCACTTACACGCACTTACACGCACTTACACGTACTTACATGCACTTCCACGCACTTACACGCACTTATATGGACTTACACGCACTTACACGCACTCACATGCACTTACACGCACTCACACGCACTTACACGGACTTACACGCACTTACACGTACTTACATGCACTTCCACGCACTTACACGCACTTATATGGACTTACACGCACTTACACGCACTCACATGCACTTACACGCACTCACACGCACTTACACGGACTTACACGCACTTACACGTACTTACATGCACTTCCACGCACTTACACGCACTTATATGGACTTACACGCACTTACACGCACTCACATGCACTTACACGCACTCACACGCACTTACACGGACTTACACGCACTTACACGTACTTACATGCACTTACACGCACTTACACGCACTCACACACACTTACACGCACTTACACGCATCTATATGCACTTACACATACTCACACGCACTTACACGCACTTACACGCACTTACACGCACTTACACGCACTTACACGTACTTACATGCACTTCCACGCACTTACACGCACTTATATGGACTTACACGCACTTACACGCACTCACACGCACTTACACGTACTTGCACGCACTTAAACACACTTACACGTACTCATACGCACTTACACGCACTTACACGCACTTACACGCACGTACACGTACTTACACGCACTCACACACAATTACAAGTACTTAGAAGTACTTGCACACACTTACACGCACTCACATGCACTTACACGCACTCACACGCACTTACACGCACTCAAACATATTTACACGCACTTACACGCACTTCCATGCACGTAAACGCACTAACACACACTTACATGCACTTACACGCACTCACACGCACTTACACGCACTTACATGTACTTACACATACTTACACACACTTACACGTACTTACACGCACTTACACGCACTTACACGCACGTACATGCACTTACACACACTTACACGTACTTATATGCTCTTACACACACTTACACGCACTTACATGCACTTTCACGCACTTTCACGCACTCACACATACTCACACGCATTTACATGCACTTACACATACTCACACGCATTTACATGCACTTACACGCACTTACACGTACTTACACACACTTACACGCAATTACACGCACTTACACACACTTACAAGCACTTACACGCACTTACATGTACTTGCACACACTTACATGCACTTATACGCACTTACATGGAGTTATCGCATAACACACACTTACACACACTTACACGCACTCAGACGAACTTACACGTAGTTACACGCACTTACATACACTTACACAAACTTACACGCAGTCACATACACTTACACGCACTTACACGCGCTTACACACACCTAAACGCACTGACACGCACTTACACGTACTTACACACACTTACTCGTACTGACACGCACTTACATGCACTTACACGCACTTACACGCACTCACACACACTTAAACACACTCACACACACTTACACGTACCCACACATATTTACACGTACTTACTAGCAGTTGAAGACACTTTCATGCACTTACACACACTTACATGCACTTACACGCACTTACACGCACTTACGCACTTACACGCACTTACGCACTTACACGCACTTACATGCACTTACACGCACTCACACACACTAACATAACTTACACGTACTTATACGCACTTACATGCACTCACACAAACTTAAACGCACTAACACACACTTACACGCACTTAAACGCACTTACACACACTTACACGCACTTACAC
>SZWC01002255.1:80955-94623 GCA_023375785.1 Penium margaritaceum
CACGCACTTACACACACTTACACGCACTTACACACACTTACACACACTTACGCACTTACACGCACTTACGCACTTACACGCACTTACACGCACTTACACGCACTCACCCACACTAACACAAACTTACACATACATAAATCTCTTACACGTACTCACAAGTACTTAAATGCACTAACACACACTTACACGCACTTACACGCACTAACACACACTTACACACACTTACACGCACTTCTTCGCACTTACACACTCTTACACGCACTTACACGCACTTACACGTACTTACACACACTTCCACACACTTACATGCTCTCACACGCACTCACATGGACTTAAACACACTCACACATACTTACACGCACTCAAACATATTTACATGCACTTACACGCACTTACACGCACTTACACGCACTCACATACCCTTACATGCACTTACACGCACTTACATGCACTTACACACACTTATACGCACTCACACACACTTACACGCACTTACACTCACTTACACACACTGACATGCACTTACACGCATTTACACGCACTTACACTTTAACGCATTTACACGCACTTACATGGACTTACATACACTTACACGTACTTACACACACTTACACACACTTACACACACTTACACACACATACACACACTTACACACACTCACATGCACTTACACGTACTTACACGCACTTACATGTACTTTCATGCACTTACCCGCACTTGCACACACTTACACACACCTACACACACTTACACGCACGTACACGGACTTACACGCACTTACACACACTTACACACACTTACACGCACACACACGCACTTGCATGCACTTACACACTCTTATAGGCACTTACATGCACTTACACACACTCACACGTACTTACACGTACTTACACGCACCTACACGCACTTATACACACTTACACGCACTCACACGCACTTACACACACTCACATGCACTTACACGCACTCACACGCACTAACACGCACTCATATGCATTTATACACTCTTTCACACTCTTATACGCACTTAGACATACCTACACGTACTTACACGCACTTACACGCACTTACACGCACTCACACACACTTACACGCATTCACACGTACTTACACACACTTAAATGCACTTACACGCACTTACAAGTACTTACACACACTTACATGCACTTACACGTTACTTGCATGCACTTACACGCACTTACACGCACTCACACACACTTACACAAACTCACACACACTTACACGCACTTACACGCACTTACACACACTTACACGCACTCACACGCACTTACACACACTTACACACACTTATACACACGTACACGCACTTACACACACTTACACGCACTTACACACACTTAAATACACGTACACACACTTACACGCACTTACACACACTTACACGCACTCACATGCACTTACACACTCATACGCACTTCGATGCACTTACACGCAGTTACACACACTTACACGCACTTACACACACTTACACGTACTCACACACACTTACATGTACTTACACGCACTAACATGCACTTACACGGACTTACACAGACTTACACATACTTAAACTTTCTTACACACACTTATACGCGCTCACACCCACTTACACGCACTTACACACACTTACACGCACTTACAAGCACTTAATTGTACTTACATGTACTTCCACAGACTTGCACGCACTCACACGCAGTTACACGGAATTACACGCACTTACACGTACTTACACACACTTACACGCACTCACATGCACTTATACACACTCACACCCACTTACACACACTTACACACATTTACATGCACTTACACATACTTACAAGCACTTACATGCACTTACACACACTTACACGTACTTACACGTACATACACATACTTACACGCACTTACACGCACTCACACGCACTTACACACACGTACACACACTCACACGTACTTACATGTACTTACACATACTTACACGCACTTACACACACTTACACGCACTTACACGCACTCACACGTACTTATACGCACTTTCATGCACTTATACGCACTTACACGCACTTACACTCACTTACACGGACTTACACGTACTTACACACACTTACACACACTCACATGCACTTTCACACAGTTACACGCACTTACATGCACTTATACGCACTCACACGCACTTACACACACTTACACACACTTACACGTACTTACACGAAATTACACGCACTCACACACACTTACACAAGCTTACACGGACTTATACACACTTACACGCACTCACACACACTTACATGCACTTACACGCACTCACACGCACTTACACATACTTTTACGCATTTACACACACTTACACGCACTTACACGCACTTACACGTACTTACAGGCACTTACGCGCTCTTACACATACTTACACGCACTCACACACACTTACACAAACTTACACGCACTTACACGCACTTCCACATACTTACACACACTTACACGCACTTACATGGATTCACACGGACTTACACGGACTTACACGTACTTACACGCACTTACACAGACTTCCACGGACTAACACATGCATAAACTTACCTATAAACACTCACACGTACTTACACGTACTTACACATGCTTACACGCACTTAGACGCACTTACACGCACTTACACGCACCTACTCGCACTTCCACGCACTTACACGCACTCACACGCACCTACACGGACTTACACACACTTACACGCACTTACACACACTGATACGTACTCACACGCACTTACGCACACTTACACGCACTTTCACACACTTACACTGACTCACACCCACTTACACGCACTCAAACACACTAACATGCACTCACATGCACTCACACGCACTTACACGCACTTTCACGCACTTATACGTACTTACACGAACTTACACACACTTACATACACTTGCATGCACTTACACGTACTTACACGCACTTTCACGCACTTACATGTACTTCCTGGCACTCGCACACACTTGCACGCACCCACACACACTTATATGCACTTACACACACTTACACGCACTTACACGCACTTACACGCACTTAGACACACATACACGCACTTACACACATGTACACGCACACACACATACATACACGCTCTTACGCGTACTTACACACACTTACACGTACTTGGACACACTTACATGCACTTACATGCATTTACAGTCACACATACTTACACGCACTTAGACGCACTCACACGCACTTACACGCACTCACACGTACTTACACGTACTCACAAACATTTACACGCACTTAAACGTACTTACACACACTTACACCCACTTACACGCACTCACACGTACTTACACGTACCTACACCCAGTCAAATTCACTTACACACACTTACACACACTTACACGCACTTACACACACTTACACACACTTTTACACACACACACGCAGTTACACACACTTTCATGCACTTACACGCACTTACACGCATTTACACACACTTACATGCACTTGCATGTACTTACACGCACTTACACGCACTTACACGCACTTACATGCACTTCCAGGCACTCACACACACTTGCATACACTTACACACCCTTACACGCATTTACACACACTTACACACTCTTACACGTACTTACACGCACTTACGCGCACTTACACCCACTTAAACGTACACACATGCACTTTCACCCACTTACACGCACTTACACACACTTACACGCACTTACACGTACTTACACAAAGTTACACGGACTGACATGCACTTACACGCACTTACATGCACTTACACACACTCATATGCATTCACACGTACTTACATGCACTTACACACACTTACACGTACTCACACACACTTACACACACTCACACACATTCACACAAACTTACACACACTTACACACACTTACATGCACTTACACACACTTACAAGAACTTACACACACTTACACGCACTTACACGGACTTACACACACTTACACGCACTTACACATACTTATACATACACACACACACACACACTTACACACCCTTACACGCACTTACATGCATTCACACGCACTTACACGGACTTACATGCACTTTCACGCACTAACACACACTCACACGTACTTACGCGCACTCACATGCATTCACACGCACTTACACGCACTGACACGTACTTACACGCACTTACACGCTCTTACACGCACTTAAACGTACTTATACGCACTAACACACACTTACACAAACTTACACGCACTTACACGCACTTACACGCACTCACACGTACTTACACACACTTACACGCACTTGCACGCACTTTCACACACTCACGGGCATTTACACACACTTACACATACTTACACGCACTTACACACACATGCACTTACAAGTACTTACACGCACTTACATGCACTCACACATACTTACACAAATGTACATGCACTTACACGCACTTACACACACTCACACACACTTACATGTACTTACACGCACTTAGACACACTTAGACGCACTTACACACACTTACACACACTTTCACCCACTTACATGCACTTACACGCACTTACACACACTTACACACACTCACACGCACATACACACTCACACACACTTACAAGCACTTACACACACTTACACACACTTACACGCACTTACACACACTTACACGTACTCACACGCACTTACACACACTTACACATGCTTACACACACATACACGGACTTACACGGACTTACACGCACTGAAACGCACTTACACACACTTACACGCACTCACACACACTTACATGCACTTACACGTACTAATACCAACTTACACGCACTTCCACGGACTCACACGTACTTACACGCACTTACATGTACTTACACGTACTTACATGCACGTACACGCACATACACGCACTCACACACACTCACACGTACTCAAACGTACTTGGACGCACTCACATGCACTCACATGCCCTCACTAACGTTCACACGCACTTACACGCACTTGCACGCACTTGCACACAGTCACACACACTTACTCACACTTCCACGCACTTACACACACTTACACGCACTTAGACACACTCATACGCACTTACACGCACTTACACGTACTTACACGTACTTACACACACTTCCACACACTTACATGCACTTACACACACTCACACGCACTCACACGTACTTACACGGACTTACACGCACTTACACATACTCACACACACTCACACATACTCACACGAACTCACACACACTTACACAAACTTACACGTACTTAGACGCACTTACACGCACTCACACGCACTTAAACTTACTTACACACACTCACATGCACTTACACGCACTTACATGCACTTACACACACTAACATGCACTTACACACACTTATTCACACTTCCACGCACTTGCACGCACTCACATGCACTTACACAGACTTACAAGCACTTACATACACGTACACATACTTACACACTCTCATACGCACTTACATGCACTTGCATGTACTTCCGTACACTTACACGCACTTACACGCACTCACACGTACTTACACGCACTCACACGCACTTACACACACTCACACACATTTACACGCAGTTACACGCACTTACAAGAACTTACATGCACTTACACACACTTGCACGCACTTATATGCACTTACACACACTTACACACATGTATACGTACTCACACGCACCTACACACACCTACACCCACTCACACGTACTTACAAGCACTTACACGCACTTCAACATACTTACACACACTTACACGTACTTACACCCACACACACGTACTTATACGCACTTTCACGCACTTACACACACTTACATGCACTTACACGTACTTACACTCACTTACACGCACTTACATGCACTTCCAGGTACTCACACACACTTGCACGCACTCACACACACTTTTACGTACTTACACACGCACACATTCACTTACACGTACTTACATGCACTTACACGCACTTACACATACTTACACGCACACACACCCACTTACACGTACTTATACGCACTTACACGCACTTGCATGCACTTACACGCACTTACACGCACTTACACGGACTTACACGCACTTACTAGCACTTACATGCACTTACACGCACTCACATGCACTCGCACTCACTTACACGCACTTACACACACTTACACTCACTTACATGCACTTACACACACTTACACGCACTTACACGCACTTACACGTACTTACACGCACTTACACGTACTTAGACGTACTTACACGCACTCACACACACTTACAAGAACGTACACGCACTTACACGTACTTACATGCACTCACACACACTTACACGCACTTATACGCACTCGCACGCACTTACACGTACTCATGGGTATTTACCCGCACAAACACGCACTTACACGTACTTACACACACTTACACGCACTTACACACACTTACACACACTTACACACACTCATACATACTTACACAAACTTACACGCACTTACACGCACTTATACACACTTAGATGCACTTACACATACTTACACGCACTTACACACACTCACACACAATTACAAGCACTTAGATGCACTTGCACACACTTACACGTACTTACACACACTTACATGCACTCACACGCACTTACACACACTTACACGTACGTACACGTACTCACACGGACTTACACGGACTCACATGCACTTAAACGCACTTAGACACACTTAAACGCACTAACACGCACTTACATGCATTTACACGCACTTACACGCACTTACACACACTTCCACGCACTTACACACACTTACACACACTTACACATACTTACACACACTTACACACACTTACATGCACATACACACACTCACACATACTCACACGCACTCAAATACACTTACTCACACTCACACGCTCTCACACACACTCACACGCACTTACACGCACTTGCACGTACTTACACACACTTAGACAAACTTACACGCAATTACATGCACTGACACAAACTCACACACACTTACACAAACTTACACACACTTACACGCACTTACATGCACTCACACATAGTTACACGCACTTACACACACTCGCACGCACTTACACGCACTCACAAGCATTTACACACACTTACACACCCCTACACGTACTTACCGCCACTTACACGTACTTACACGCACTTACCGGCACTCACGCGCACTCACACACACTTACACAAACTTACACACACCTACACGCCCTACATGCACTCGCACGCACTTACACGTACTTACACACTCTTAGACACACTTACACGCACCCACGCACTTACATGCACTTACACACACTTACACCCACTTACACACACTTACACGCACTTACACACACTTCCACACACTTACACACACTTACACGTACTCACATGCACTTACACACTCACACACACACTTACAAGTACTTACACATACTTACACACACTTAAATGTACTTACACACACTTACACGTACTTAAACGCACTTACACGGACATACACGGACATACACACACTTAAACGTACTTACAGACACTTACACTCACTCACACGCACTTCCACACACTTACATGCACTCACACCTACTTACACACACTGCCACGTACTAACACGCACTTACAGGTACTTACACACACTTACACGCACTTACACATACTTACATGCACATACACACACTCACATGTACTCACACGTACTCAAACGCACTTACACACACTCACACAGACTCACACACACTCACACGCATTCACACGCACTTACATGCACTTACACGCAATTACACGCACTTACACGCACTTGAAAGCAGTTGAAGTAACTTGCACAAAGTCACACACACTTCCACGCACTTACACACACTTACACACACTTACATGCACTTACACGCACTCACACGCACTCACACACACTTATACAGACTTACACACACTTACACGCACTCACACACACTCACACATACTCACACGCACTCACACACTCTTACACAAACTTACACACACTTACACGCACTTACATGCACTTACACGTACTTATACGCACTTACACACACTTACACGCACTTACACACACTCACACGTACTTACACACTCACACACACTAAGACGCACTTACACGCACTTACACACACTTACACGTACTTACACACACATACATATACTCACACGCACCTACACACAGTTACACGCACTTACATGGACTTACACGGACTTACACGCACTTAAACACACTTAAACACACTTACACATACTCACACCCACTTACACGCTCTTACACATACTTGAACGCACATATACGTACTTTCATGTACTTACACGCACTTACACGCACTTGCACGTACTCACACGCACTTACACAGACTTACACACACTTACATGCAGTTATACACACTTACACGCACTCACACGCACTTACACGCACTTCTACGTTCTTCCATGCACTTACACGTACTTACACCCACTCACACACACTTACACGAACTCACACGCACTTACACGTACATACATACACTTACACGCACTCACACACACTTACACACACTTAACCGCCCTTACACACACTTACACGGACTTACATAGACTTACACGCACCTAAACGCACTTACACACACTTACATACACTCATGCACACTTACATGCACTTACACACACTTACACACACTTACACACACTTACACGCACTTACACATACTTACACACAGTCTCACACACTTACACACACTTACACGGACTTACAGACACTTATACGCACTCACACGAACTTACACATACTTACACACACTTACACACACTTACACATACATACACACACTAACACGCACTCACACGCACTTACACGGGCTTACGCGCACTTACACGCACTTACACACACACACACGCACTCACACACACTCACACGCACTCACACACACGTACACGCACTTACACGTACTCACACGCACTTACATACAATCACACGCAGTTACACGCACTCACACGTATTTACACGCACTTGAACGTACTTACACGCACTTAGACACAATTACATGCACTTACACGCCTCTACAAGCACTTACACGCACTTACACACACTTACACACAATTATCCTCACTTATACAAACTTACACACACTTACACGCACTAACACGCACTAACATGCACTTACATACACTTACACGCACTTACACACACTTACACTGATTACACGCACTTACACGCACTTACACACACTCACACACACTCAAACTTACACACACTTACATGCACTTACACGTACTCACACGCACTTACACGCACTTACACACACTTATATGCACTTACACGCACTTACACGCACTTACACACACTTACATGCACTTACACACAGTTACACGCACTTACACACTCTTACACAAACTTACACACACATACATGCACTCATACGCACTTACACACTCACACGCACTTACACGTACTTACACATACTTACACACACTTACACGCACTTACACACACTTACACGCACTCACACGTACTCATACACATTTACACGCACTTACACGGACTTACACAGACTTACACAGACTTACATCTACTTAACGCACTTACACGTATTCACACGCACTTACATGCACTTACACGCACTTACACACACATAAACACACTTACACACACTGACACGCACTTTCACGCACTCACACACACTTACACGCACTTACACGCAATCACACGCACTTACACGTACTTACACACACTCATACGCACTTACACACACTCACATGCACTCACTCCAATTTGCACGCACTTACACACACTTACACGCACTTACATGCACTTACATGCACTAACACGCACTTACACGTACTAACATGCACTTACACATAGTCACACGCACTTACATGCACTAACACGCACTTACACGTACTAACACGTACTTACACACACTTACACACACTTACATGCACTTACACAAACTTACACGCACTTACACGTACTTACACGGACTTACATGCACTTATACGTACTTACACGCACTTACACGCACTTACACGTACTAACACGCACTTACACATTGTCACACGCACTTACACGTACTTACACGCACTTACACGTACTTACACACACTCACACGCCCTTACAGGCACGTACACGCACTTACACACACTTACACACACTTACACGCAATCACATACACTCACACAGACTTACGCAAACGTACATGCACTTACACGTATTCACACACACTCACACGCACTTACATGCACTTACACACACTTACACGCACTTACACGCACTTACACACACTTACACGCACTTACACACACTTACACGCACTCACACACACTTACATACTCACATGCACTTACACGCACTTACACACACTTACACACACTCACACACTCTTACACGTACTCTCACGTACTTACACACACCTACACGCACTTACATGGACCTACACGGACTTACATGGACTTACACCCACTTAAACGCACTTACACACACTTACATGTACTCACACGCACTTATATGCACTTACACACTCTTTTTTGTACTTCCATGCACCTACACGTACTTACACATACTTACACGCACTTGCACACACTCACACGCACTTACATGGACTTACATGCACTTACAAGCAATTACACACACACACACACACACTCACGCACTTACACGCTCTTACACGTACTCATACACACTTACACGCACTTATATGTACTCACACGCACTTCCACGTACTCACACACATTTACACATACGTACACGTACTTACAAGCACTTACATGCACTTATACACATGTACACGTACTTACATACACTTACACACACTTGCACGCACTTCCATACACTTACACGCACTCACACGCACTTGCACACACTTACATGCACTTACACACACTTACACATACTCACACGTGCTTCCACATACTCACACGTGCACTTACATGCACTCACACGCATTTACACACACTTACACGCACTTACATGCACTCACACGTACTTACACGCATTTGCACGCACTTACACACACTTCCATGCACTAACACCCACTTTCACCCACTAACACATTCTTCCAGGCACTTACACGCACTTCCACACAGTCACACACACTTGCACACACTCACACGCACTTACACGCACTTACACACACTTAAACACACTTAAATGCACTTACACATCCTTACACGTACTTACACACACTCACACGTACTTACACGGACTTACACATGCTTACACACAATTACACGCACTTATACGCACTCACACACACTTACACGCATTCACACACACTTACATGCACTCACATGCATTTACACGTACTTACACGCACTTACACGCACTTACACGCATTTACACGCACTTACACACACACGCACTTACACGTAATTACACATACTCACATACACTTACACAAACTTACACACACTTACACACACTTACACGTACTCACAGGCACTTACATGCACTTACACACACTTACACGTACTTACACACACTTACACGCACTTACACGTACTTACACACACTTACACACACTTACACATAACTACACACACTTACACGCATTCACATGCACTTACACACTCACACGCACGTCGACGCACTTACACACACTTACACACACTTACACATACTTACACACACACACACACACACACTCACAAATACTTATACACACTTACAAGCACTTACACGCACCTATACAGACTAACACAAACTTTCACGCACTTAAACTTACATACACACACTTACACGCACTCACATGCACTTACACGTACTTACATGCACTTACAAGTACTTACACATACTTACACGCACTTACACGCACTTCCACGCACTTACACGCACTCACACGCACTTACACGTATTCACACGCACTCACATGCACTTACACGCACTTACATGCACTTACACGCCCTTACACACCCTTACACGCACTTACACGCACTTACACACTCACACGCACTTACACGCACTAACATGCACTTACTCACACTTACACACACTTACACACACTCACACAAACTTACATGCACTTACACACACTTACATGTACTTCCACGTACTTACACGCACTTACACACTGTTACACACACTTACACACACTCATACGCACTCACATGCACTTACACGCACTTACATGTACTTACACGCACTTACATGTACTTACATGCACACACATGCACATACATGCACTCACACTCACTTACACGGACTCACACACATTTACACACACTTATACACACTTGCACTTACACGTACTTACATACACGTACACGTACTTTCACGCACTTATACTCACTTATACGCACTTACACACACTTACACGCACTCACACATACTTCCACACACTTACATGCACTTACACACACTTACACATACCTACACGCACTCACACGCACTACCATGCACTTTCATGCACTTACACACACTCACACACACTTACACACACTTAGATGCACTGACACACACTTACATGCACTTACACGCACTTACACACACTTACACATACTTACACACACCTCCATGCACTCACACACACGTGTACAACTCACACACACTTTCACGCACTTACACACATTTATACATACTTACACGCACTTACACGCACTTACATGTTCTTACACACACTTACACGTACTTACACACACTTACACGCACTCATACACACTTACACGCACTTACACGTACTTCCACGTACTTACACAGACTTTCACGCACATACACGTACTTCCACCCACTTACATGCACTCACACGCACTTACACACACTTACACGCACTCACACGCACTCACACACACTCACACGCACTTACACGCACTTACATGCACTAACACACACTTACACACACTTACACGCACTTACACACACTTACACGCACTTATCTACACTTGCACGCACTCACACACACTTATACGCACTTACACACACTTACACGCACTTACACACTCACACGCACTTAGCACTACTTACATGCACTAACACACACTTACACACACTTACACGCACTTACACACACTTACACGCACTTATCTACACTTGCACGCACTCACACACACTTATACGCACTTACACACACTGAACCGCCCTTACACACACTTACACGGACTTACATGGACTTACACACACCTAAACGCACTTACACACACTTACGCACAGTTACATGCACTCACACGCACTTACACGTACTTACACACACTCACACACACTTACACACACTCACACGCACTTACACACACTCACACACACTTACACATACTTACAAGCACTTACACGGATTTACACACACTCATAGGCACTTGCACACACTTACACACACTCACACGCACTTACACGCACTTACACGCACTTACACGCCCTTACACACTCTTACACGCACTCACACGTACTTACACTCTCATGCGCGGGGCTACGACTGCTTCGGAGAGACGTCTCGCCCGACATGGCGGCTCCGAGGGCACGGCGCGACCACTTTGAGCGCTGCTCAGCTAGCGCCTGGCAGTTGCCCTCCAGCGGGCCCAGGCCCAGCAGTTCCGTCGGCGTGCAGCAGAGTGGGCAGCAGACGCGGCTCTGGAGGAGGATGTTGACCGAGCTCAGAGAGCTCTCCTCCGCCGGGAGGAGGGTCCAGCGGAGGCCGACCTCGCTTTTGTGGGACGCGAGTAGTTGTACATAGTGCAGTTGTGTTCAGTACTGTAGGCTGTCAGTGCATTTCCTTTCCTTGTACAAACCTGCCTGGAACCAGAGTCTGGTCCACGCTAGCACCTTGTACCATTCTTTCCGTTCATGAATGAGATTACACACACACACA
>SZWC01002255.1:94875-163500 GCA_023375785.1 Penium margaritaceum
CCGGGAGGAGGGTCCAGCGGAGGCGGACCTCGCTTTTGTGGGACGCGAGTAGTTGTACATAGTGCAGTTGTGTTCAGTACTGTAGGCTGTCAGTGCATTTCCTTTCCTTGTACAAACCTGCCTGGAACCAGAGTCTGGTCCACGCTAGCACCTTGTACCATTCTTTCCGTTCATGAATGAGATTACACACACACTTACACGTACTTACACGCACTTACACACACTTACACGTACTTACACACACTGACACGCATTCACACGCATGTACACACACTTACGCGAACTTACATGCACTCACACAAACATTCACGGACTTACACACTCTTTAACGTACTTACACACACTTACACGCACTCACAAGAACTTACACGCACATATACGCACTAACATGCACTTACACGCACTTACATGCACTTACACACACTTACACACACTCACACACACTCACACATACTTACATGCACTTACACGCACTTACACACACTAACATGTACTTACATGCACGCACATGCACTTACACGCACTCACACGCACTTGCACGCACTCACACGCATTTACACGCACTTACACGCACTTACACGTACTTATACACACGTACACGTACTTACATGCACTTACACACACTTACACGCACTTACACACACTTACACACACTCACACGCACTTCCATGCACTTACACGCACTTCCACGTACTTACACACACTTACACACACTTAGACGCACTGACACGCACTTACATACAAAGGCACTTACACGTACTTACACGCACTTACACGCACTTCCACGCACTCACATACACTTGCACAACTCACACACACTTACACGCACTTATACACAGCTACATGTACTTACACGCACTTACACGAACTAACAAGCAGTTACATGCACTTACACACACTTACACGCACTCATACACACTTACACGCACTCACACGTACATCCACGTACTTACAGGCACTTACATGCACTCACACGTACTTACACCAACTTACACGCACTTACACGCACTTCCACCCACTTGCACGCACTCACACACACTTACACAGACTTACATGCACTTACACGCACTTACACGTACTCACACGTACTCACACACACTCACACGTACTTACAGGCTCTTACACACACAAGCAGACACTTGCACAAACTTACACGCACTTACATATACTTACACGCACCTACCTACACTTACACGTACTCACACACACTTATATGCACTTACACGCACTTAACCGCCCTTCAACACACTTACACGGACTTACACGGACTTACACGGACTTACACGCACTTAAACGCACTTACACACACTTACACGCACTCACACGCACTTACACACACTTACACGCTCTTACACGTACTTACACGCACTTACACGCACTTACACGTACTTACACTCACTTACACGCACTCACATATATACACACACACTTAGACGGACTAACACGCACTTACACATTCTTAAACACACTCACACGCACGTACACGCACTTACACGTACTTACATGCACTTACACACACTTATACGAACTAACACGCACTCACACGCACTTACACGGACTTACGCATCCTTACCCACACTTACACACACTCACAAGCACTCACACACACTCACACGCAATTACACGCACTCACACGTACTTACACGCACTTACACATACTTACACGCACTTACATGTACTCACACGCACTTACACGCACTTACACGCACTTACACACACTTACTCGCACTTACATGCACTTACACACACTTACAAGTACTTACATGCTCTTACACGCACTTACACGCACTCACACACACTCACACACACTTACACAAACTTAAATGCACTTACACGTACTTACACGCACTCACACGCAATTACACGCACTTACACACACTTACATATACTTACACGTACTTACAAACACTTACACACACTTACACACATTTATACGCACTCACACGCACTTACACACTCACACTCACTTACACGTACTTACACGCACTTACACACACTCACACGCACGTGCACGCACTTACACACACTCACACACACTTACACTCCCTTACACACACTTACACGTACTTACACGCAGTTACGTGCACTTACATGCACTTACACACACTCACACACACACTCACATACACTTATAGAAACTTACACGCACTTACACACACTTACACGCACTCACACACATTTACAAGCACTTACACATACTTACACGCACTTACACACACTTACATGCACTTACACACACTTACATGCACTTACACACACTTACTCTTTCACATGCACTTTCACACTCACACACACTTACACGCACTTACACACACTTACACGCACTTACACACACTTACATGCACTTACACACACTTACATGCACTTACACACACTTACTCTTTCACATGCACTTTCACACTCACACACACTTACACGCACTTACACACACTTACACACACTTACATGCACTCACACGCACTTACACACACTTACATGCACTTGCACACAGTTACACGGACATACACGGACTTATACGTACTTAAACGCACTTACACACACTTACATGCACTCACACGCACTTACACACACTTACATGCACTTGCACACAGTTACACGGACATACACGGACTTATACGTACTTAAACGCACTTACACACACTTACATGCACTCACACAAACTTACATGCAGTTATACGCACTTTCACAAACTTACACATACTTACACACAGTTACATGCACTTACACACACTTACACGCACTCACACGCACTTACACGTACTTAGAAACACACACGCACTTACACGCACTCACACGTACTTACACGTACTCACACGCATTTATATGCACTTCCACGCAATTACACACACTTACACACACTTACACACACCTACACACACATACAGACTTACACACACTTACACACACTAACACACACTTACACGCACTTACACGCACTCACACACACTTACTCGAACTTACACACATTGATACACACCTACACGCACTCACACACAATTATACACACTTACACGTACTTACACACACTTGAATACACTTACACACACTTAGACAAACTTACATGCACTCATACACACTTACATACTCACACACACTTACACACACTTACACGCACTTACACACACTAACACATAGTTACACACACGTATACGCACTCATACACACTTATACACACTTAAACGCACCTACACGCACTTACGCGCACTGACATCCACTTACACGCACTTACACCCACTTACACACACTTACATACACTTACTCACACTCACACGTACTTGCATACACTTACACACACTTACACATACTTAGACGCACTTACACACACTTACATGCACTCACAGGAACTTACGCACTCACACGCACTTAAACACACTTACACGCACATATACACACTTACACGCACTTACACACACTTACATGCATTCACACGCACTTATATATACTTACACGCACTTACACGGACTTACACGGACTTACACGGACTTACACGCACTTAAACACACTTATACACACTTACACGCACTCACAAAAACTTACTTGCACTTACATACACTTACACGCACTTATACGCACTTACATGCACTCATACACACTTACACGCACTAAAACGCACTTACACGAACAAACACCCATTTACACACACTTACACACATACTTACACACACTTATACGCACTGAAACACACCGACATGTACTTATACGCACTTACACGCACTTACATGCACTTCCACGCACTCACACACACTTGCACGACTCACACACACTTACACGCACTTACACACACTTCATTGTTGTTACACACACTTACATATACCAAAATGCACTTACACACACTTACACGCACTCACATGCACTTACACGCACTTACACGCACTCACACGCACTTACATGCACTTACATGCACTTAGATGCACTCACACGTAATTACACGCACTTACACGCACTAACAAACACTTACACAGACCTATACGCAATTACACATACGTACACACATTTACACGCACTTCCACGCACTTACACACACTAGCACGCACTTACACACACTTACACGCACTTACACGCACTAACACGCACTCACACACACTTACACAGACTTACGCACACTTACACACACTTACACACAATCACACACACTCATACTCACTTACACGTACTTACCCATACTTACATGCATTTACACATTTTTACACGCACTTCCATGTACTTACACGTACTTACACGTACTTACAAGCACTTACACGCACTTACACGCACTTACACGCACTCACACACACTTCAAGAACTTACACAAACATACACGTACTTACACGTACTCACACGCACTTACACGCACTTACCCACACTTACATACACTTACATGCACTTACACGCACTTACACGTACTTACACACACTTACACGCACTTACACACACTTACACACACTTAGACACACTTACACGCACTCATACACACCTACACACTCACACGTACTTACACGTACTTACACGCACTTACATACACTTACGCGCACTTACACATCCTTACACGCACTCACACGCACTTATACATACTTACACGCACTTACACGTACTTACACAGACTTACACGGACTTACACCCACTTAAACACACTTACACACACTTACACGCACTCACACGCACTGACACATATGTATACGCATTTACACGCACTTACATACACTTACACACACTCACACGCACTTACACGCACTTACATGTACTAACACGTACTTACACACACTTACACGCACTCACACGCACTTACACGCACTCACACGCACTCACACGCACTCACACGCATTTACACGCACTTACATGCACTTAAACGTACTTATACGCACTTACACGCAATAACACATACTTACACACACTTACACGTACTTACACGCACTTACACATACTCACACACACTTACACGCACTTACACGGACTTACACGCACTAACACACACTTATACTTACATACATGTTCTTACACGCACTTACACTCACTTACACACTCTTACATGGACTTACACGCACTTACACGCACTTACACGCACTTACACACAATCACACCCACTCACACAGACTTACTAGAACTTACGCACACTTTCACACACTTACACGCACTCACACGCACTTACACACACTTACACAAACTTACACGTACTTACACGCACTTACACACACTTACATGCACTTACAAATGCTTACACGCACTCATATGCACTTACATACTCACACGCACTTGCACGCACTAACACGTACTTACACGTTCTTGCACACACTTACATGAACTCAAACGTGATTATACACACTAACATGCACTTACACGCACTTACCCTGACGTACACAGACTTACACGCACTTAAACATACTTACACACACTTACATACACTCACACGCACTTACAGGCACTTACACGCACTTACACACACTTACACATACTTACACTAAATTACATGCACCTACACGCACTCACATGTACTTACATGGACTTATACACACTTGCACGCACTTGCACACACTTACACACACTCACATGTACTTACACGTACTTACACTTACACGCACTAACACGTACTTACACACACTCACACGCACTTGCACGCACTCACATACACTTACACGCACTCACACGCATTTACACGCACTCACATGCACTTACACGCACTCACACATATTTACACGCACGTACACGCACTTACAAGAACTTACACGCACCTACAATCACGTACACGCACTTACACACACTTACACACACTAACACACACTTACACGCACTTACACACACTCACAGGCACTTACACGCACTTACACGTACTTATACCCACTTACACGCACTCACACGCACTTCCACGTACTTTCACGCACTTACAAGCACTTATAAGCACTTACACGCACTTACACACACACACACACACACACGCACACTGACACACACTTATACGCACTTACATGCATTTACACGTACTTACACGTACTTCCACGCACTCCTACACACTTGAATGCACACACACACACTTACACACACTTACACACACTTACACACACTTACCAGACTTACACGTACTTACACGCACTTATACGTACTTACACGCACTTACACACACTTACACGCACTCACACTCACTCACACCCACTTATATGCACTTACACGCACTTACACGCACTTCCATGCACTTACACGCACTTCGTACTCACACACACTTGCACGGAATTACACCCACTTGCACGTACTTACACACGCTTACACAGACTTACACGTACTTACACACACTTACACATACTCACACGCACTCACACACACTTTCACGCACTTACACGCACATACATACACTTACACGTACTTATACGCACTTACACGCACTCACACGCACTCACACACACTCACACATACTCACACACACTCACACACACTCACACACACTTACAGACACTTACACACACTCACAGACACTTACACACACTCACACACACTTACACACACTTACATACACTTACACGCACTCACACGCACTTACACATACTTAACCGTGCTTACACGGACTTACACGTACCTAAACGCACTTACACACACTCACTGGCATTTCCATACACTTTCACGCACTTACACGTACTTATACACACTTACACACACTTACACACACTGACACGCATTTACACGCACTTAAACACACTTACACAAACTTACACATACTTCCACGTACTCACACTCACTTGCACCACTCACACACACTTACACACAATTACACAAACTTACATGCACTAACACGGACTTACACGTACTTACACGCACTTACACGCACTTGTACACACTTACACACACTTACACACACTCACATGCACTTACACGTACTTACACGCACTTCCACGCACTTACACGTACTTCCACGTATTCACACACACTTACACGGACTTACACGCACTTATACACACTTACACATACTTACACGTACTCACAAGCACTAACACACACTTTCACCCACTTACATGCAATTGCACGCACTTAAACGCAGTTACACGCACTTACATGCACTCACACACACTCACACATACTCACACATACTTACATGCTCTTACACGTACTTACACGCACTTACACGTACTTACATACACTTACACGCAATCACACACACTTGCACGCACTTACATATACTTACATGCACTCACACGCACTGATATACACTGAACCGCCCTTACACGTACCTATACGGACTTACACGGACTTACACGCAGCTAAACGTACTTACACACACTTACACACACTCACACGCACTTACACGTACTTACACGCACTTCCACAGAATTACATGCACTTACACGCACTTACACGCACTTACATGCACTCACACGCACTCATTAACACTTACACGCACTTACATGTACTCACACGCACTTCCACGGATTTATGGACACTTACACGCACTTACACACACTCACACGCACTCAAATGCACTTACACGCACTTACACACACTTACACACACTTACACGCTTTACACACACTTAAACGCACTTAGACACACTTACACGCACTCATATGTACCTACACACTCACATGTACTTACACGCACTTACACGCACTTACACACACTTACACATACTCACACACACTTATACACACTTACAGGCACTTAGATGCATTTACACGGACTTACACGGACTTACATGCACTTAAACGCACTTACACACATTTACATGCACTCATACGCACTTACACACACTTACATGCACTTACATGCACTTACACACACTTACACACACTTACACGCACTCTCATGCACTTACATGCACTTACACGCTCTTACACCCACTTACACGCACTTACATGCACTTACACGCACTTGCACGCACTCACACATACTTACATGGACTTACATGCACTTACACGCACTTACACACACTTACACGCACTCACGCGTACTTACATGCACTTACACGCACTTACATGCACTAACACGCACTTATACGCACTCATACGCACTTACACGCACTCACACGCACGTACACGCACTCACACGCATTTACACGCACTCACACGTACTTACATGCACTCACACATACTTAGTCGCACGTACATGTACTTACAAGCACTTACACGCACTTAGATTCATGTACACACGCTTACACGCACTTACACACACTTACACGCACTTACACACACTTACACGCACTCACACGCACTTACACGCACTTACATGCACTTACACCCACTTACACACACTTACACGAACTCACAGACACTAACACCCACTTACACCCACTCACACACACTTACATGCATGTACACGCACTTGCACGCACTTACACGTACTTTTACACACTTACACGTACTTATACACACATACACGCACTCACACATACTTAAATGAACTTACATACACTTTCACATACTCACACGCACTGACACACACTTAACCGCCCTTACACGTACTTACACGGACTTACACGGACTTACACGCACCTAAATGCACTTACACACACTTACACGCACTCACACGCACTTACACACACTTACACACACTTACACGGACTTACACCCACTTACACGCCCTTACACACACTTATAGACACTCACACGCACTCACACGCACTTACATGTACTTACACGCACTTACACGCACTTACACATGCTTACACACACTAACACGCACTCACACGCACTTACACGGACTTACGCACACTTACACGCACTTACACATACTCACACGCACTCACAGGCACTTACACGTACTTACACACACTTACATGCATTTTCACGCACTTACACGCACTTACACGCCCTTACACATACTTACATGCACTTACGCACACTTATATGCACTTACACACACTTTCACACACTGACACGCACTCACACACACTTCGAGAACTTACACGCACTTACGCGCACTTACACACACTCACACCCACTTACACGCACTTACACATGCTTAAATATACTAACACGCACTCACACATACTTACACGGACTTGCACTCACTTACACGCACTTACACACACTCACACGCACTCACACACACTTACATGCACTTACACACACTTACACGCATTTTCAGGCACTTACACGCACGTACACGCACTTACACGTACTTGCATGCACGTACACACACTTACATGCACTTACATGCACTTTCACACACAAACACGCACTCACACACACTTCGAGAACTTACACGCACTTACGTGCACTTACACCAACTCACACGCACTTACACGTACTTACACACACTTACACACACTTACACGCACTTACACGCACTTATACACACTTAGACACACTTACACGCACTCACACACACTTACACGTACTCACACACACTTATACACAATTACGCGTACTTACACGCACTTACACGGACTTACACAGACTTCCATGCATATAGACGCACTTGCACGCACTCGCACAAACTTACATGGACTTCCACACACTTACACGCACTTACACATACTTACACACACTCACACGCACTTACACACACTTACACGCACTTACACACCCAAACACACACTTACGCACACACATACGCACTTACACGCACTCACACACACTTACACGTACTCACACACATTTACACATACTCACACGCACTTACACATACTCACACACACTTATACGCATGTACACGCACTTACAAGCACTTACACACACTTACACACACGTACACGCACTTACACGTACTTACATACACGTAGACGTACTTACACGTACTTACACACACTCATACACACTTACACGCACTTACACACACTTACACATACTTACTCGCACTCACACACACTTCCACGCACTTTCACGTACTTACACACACTTACACACACTTACACACACACACACACACACACACACACACACACACATGCAATGACACGTCCTTACATGCACTTACATGCACTTACTCGTACTTCCACACACTCACACACACTTGAACGTACTCACATACACTTGCATGCACTTACACACTTACACGCACTTACACGGACTTACACGTACTTACACACACTTACACAGACTTACACGCACTTACACACACTTACACACACTCACACGCACTCACACGTACTTACACGCACTTACACACACTTCCACGCACTCCTACGCACTTATACGCAGTTACACGTACTCACATGCCCTTACACGGACTTGCACGCACTTGCACGCACTTACACAAACGTACACAGACTTACACGCACTTACACACACTTACACACACTTATGGGCACTCATACACACTTATACGCACTTACACATACTGTCACGCACTTACACGTACTTACACACACTGACACGTACTCACATGCACTCACACACACTCACACGTACTCACATACACTAACACGCACTTACACGTACTTACACACACTTACACGCACTTACACACACTTACACACACTCACACACACTTACACACACTTACATACACTTACACGTACTCACATATACTTCCATACACTTAACAGCCCTTACACGCACTTACACAGATTTACACAAACTTACACGCACCTAAACACACTTACTCTCACACATACTTACACGTACTTACACGCACTTACACACACTTACACGTACTTACACGCACTTACACACACTTACACGTACTCACACATACTTACACGCACTTACACGCACTAACACGCACTTACACACACTTACAAGCTCTCACACGAAGTTACACGCACTTACACACACATACATGTACTAACACATACTCATACGCACCTACACGGACTTACGCGTACTTACACGTACTTACACACACTCACACGCACTCACACACATTTACACACACTTACACACACTTACACATATTTACATGCACTTACACGTACTTACACGTACTTACACACACTTACATGCACTTACACACACTTACACGCACTTACACGCACTTACACGTACTCACACACACTTACTCAAACTTACACGCACTTACACGCACTTACACGCACTAACACACACTTATACGCACTCATACGCACTTACACGCACTCACACGCACGTACACGCACTCACACGCATTTACACGCACTCACATGTATTTACATGCACTCACACATACTTACTAGCACGTACACGTACTTACAAGCACTTACACGCACTAAGACACACGTACACACGCTTACATGCACTTACACACACTTACACGCACTTACACACACTTACACGCACTCACACGCACTTACACGCACTTACATGCACTTACACCCACTTACACACACTTACACACACTCACAAACACTAACACCCACTTACACCCACTCACACACATTTACATGCACGTACACGCACTTACACGCACTTACACGTACTTATACACACTTACACGTACTTACACACACTTACACGCACTCACACATACCTAAATGAACTTACATACACTTTCACGTAGTCACACGCAGTGACACACATTTAACCGCCCTTACACGTACTTACACGGACTTACACGGACTTACACGCACCTAAATGCACTTACACACACTTACACGCACTCACACGCACTTACACACACTTACACACATTTACACGGACTTACACCCACTTACACGTACTTACACACACTTATAGACACTCACACGCACTCACACGCACTTACATGTACTTACACGCACTTACACGCACTTACACACGCTTATACACACTTACACGCACTCACACATACTTACACGGACTTACGCATACTTACACGCACTTACACATACTCACACGTACTCACACGCACTTATATGTACTTAAACACACTTACACGCATTTTCACGCACTTACACGCACATACATGCACTTACACATACTTACATGCACTTTAACACACTTATATGCACTTACACACACTTTCACACACTGACACGCACTCACACACACTTCGAGAACTTACTCGCACTTACGCGCACTTTCACGTACTCACACACACTTACACGCACTTACACATGCTTACACGCACTAATACGCACTCACACATACTTACACGGACTTACACACACATACACGCACTTACACACACTCACACGCACTTACACACACTTACACGCACTTACATACACTTACACGCATTTTCAGGCACTTACACGCACTTACACGCACTTACACGTACTTACATGCACTTACACACACTTACATGCACTTACACGCACTTTCACACACTGACACGCACTCACACACACTTCGAGAACTTACACACACTTACGCGCACTTACACCCACTCACATGCACTAACACGTACTTACACGCACTTACACACACTTACACGCACTTACACGCACTTACACGTACTTATACACACTTAGACACACTTACACGCACTCACACACACTTACATGCACTCACACACACTTATACACAATTACACGCACTTATACACACTTACACGGACTTACACAGACTTACACGCACATAGACGCACTTGCACGCACTCACACAAACTTACATGGACTTCCACACACTTACACGCATTTACACACACTTACACACACTCACATGCACTTACACACACTTACACGCACTTACACACACTAACACACACTTACACACACTCATACGCACTTACACGCACTCACACACACTTACACGTACTCACACGCATTTACACATACTCACACGTACTTACACGTACTCACACAGACGTATACGCATATACACACACTTACAAGCACTTACACACACTTACACACACGTAAACGCACTTACACGTACTTACATACACTTAGACGCACTTACACGTACATACACACACTCACACACACTTACACACACTTACACACACTTACTCGCACTCACACACACTTCCACGTACTTTCACGCACTTACAAACACTTACACACACTTACACACACACACACACATGCACTGACACGTCCTTACATGCAATTACACGCACTTAATCATACTTCTACACACTCACACACACTTGAACAGACTCACACACACCTGCATGCACTTAGACACTTACACGCACTTACACGGACTTACACGCACTTACACACATTTCCACGCACTCCCACGCACTTACACGCAGTTACACATACTCACACGCCCTTACACGGACTTGCACACACTTGTACGCACTTACACACACTTCTACAGACTTACACGCACTTACACACACTTACACACACTTATGGGTACTCATACACACTTATACTCACTTACACATACTAACACGCACTTACACATACTTACACACACTGACACCCACTCACATGCACTCACACGCACTCACACATACTCACATACACTAACACGCACTTACACGCACGTACACACACTTACACACACTTGCACACACTTACACAAACTCACACACACTTACACGCACTTACATACACTTACACGCACTCACACGTACTTCCATACACTTAACAACCCTTACACGCACTTACACAGATTTACACAAACTTACACGCACCTAAACACACTTACACACACTTACACATACTCACACATACTTACACGCACTTACACGCACTTACACACACTTACACGTACTTACACGCACTTACACATACTTACACGTACTTACACGCACTTACACGTACTTACACACACTTACACGTACTCACACACACTTATACGCACTTACATGCACTAACACACACTTACAAACACTTACAAGCTCTCACACAAACTTACACGCACTTACACACACGTACACGCACTTACACACACATACATGTACTAACACGCACTCATACGCACTTACACGGACTTACGCGTACTAAACGTACTTACACACACTCACACGCACTCACACACACTTACACATACTTACACACACTTACACATGTTTACATGCACTTACGCGTACTTACACATACTTACACACACTTACATGCACTTACACACACTTACACGCACTTACACGCACTTACACGTACTCACACACACTTACTCAAACTTACACGCATTTACACGCACTCACACGCACTTACACGTGCTTCCACATACTTACACGCACTTACACGCACTTACACGTACTTACATGTACTTACACACTCTCACACGTACTTATACACACTTACACGTACTTACACGCACTTACACGGACTTACACAGACTTACACGCACTTACACACACTTACACGCACTCACACGCACTTACAAGTACTTACACGCACTTACATGCACTTACACGCACTTACAAGTACTTACACCCTCTCACACCACTTACTTGCACTTACACGCACTTACACGCACTTACATGTACTCACACACAGTTACACACACTCACACGCACTCGCACATACTCACATGCATTTACACGCACTTACACGCATTTACACACACTTACGTGCACTTACACACAATTATGCGCACTTACACACACTTACACGCACTTACACGCACTAACACGTACTCACACACAATTACACGCACTTACACGGACTTACACATACTAACACGTACTTACACGTTCTTGCACGCACTTACACGTACTTACACACTTACACTCACTCACACGCACTTACATGGACTTACATGTACTTACACGTACTCACACGCACCTACACGCAATCACACGCACTCACACAGACTTACAGGAACTTACACGCACTTACACACACTTACACGCACTCACACGCACTTACACACACCTACATACACTTATTCGCACTTACACACACGTACACACACTTACACGCAGTTACACACACTTACACACACCCTTATGTACTTGAATACTCACACACACTTGCACACACTTACACACAGTTACACACACTTACACAAACTTACACACACTTACACGCACTCACACGCACTTACACACACTTAAACGCACTTACACGCACTTACACGCACTTACACGGACTTACACAGACTTACACGCACTTAAACACACTTACACACACTTACACGTAATCACACGCACTTACACACACTTACACGCACTTACACGCACTTACACGTACTTACACGCACTTATACCCTCTTGCATGCACTCACACACACTTACATGGACTTACACACGCTTACACACATTTATACACACTTACATGCACTCACACGCACTTACACACACTTACACGTACTAACATGCACTTACTCATACTCACACACACTTATACGCACTCACACGCACTTACATACACTCACAGGCATTTACACACACTCACATGCACTTACATGCACTCACACGCATTCACACGCACGTACACGCACTTACACGTACTTATACACACGTACATGTACTTCCACACACTTACACACACTTACACGCACTAACACCCACTTACACGCACTCACACCCACTTACACGCACTTACACGCACTTCAACGCATTTACACGCACTTACACACACACGCGCACTTACCCATACTTACATGCACTTACACACACTTACACGCACTTCCACGCACTCACACACACATGAAGGCACTCACACACACTTACACACACTTACACACGCTTCCATGTACTTACACGGACTTACACGCACTTACATGCACTTATATCCACTTATACGCACTTACACACACTTACACACACTTACACGCACTTACACGTACTTACACGGACTTACATGGACTTACACGCAGTTAAACATACTTATACAGACTTACACGCACTCACACGCACTTACACGCACTTACATGCACTTACACACACTTATACGCACTTGCACGCACTCACCCATGCTTACATGGACTTACACGCGCTTACACACATCTATACATACGTACACACACTCACACGCACTTACACGCACTTACATGCACGCACACACACTTACACACTCACACACACTTACACGCACTCACATGCACTTACACGTACTCACAGGCAGTTATACACACTCACACGCACTTACACGCATTCACATGCATTCACACGCACATACACAAACTTATACGCACTTACACATAAACACACACACGTACATGCACTTAGACACACTTAAACATACTTACACATGCCTACACCCACTTACACGCACTCACACACACTTACATGCACTTACACACACTTCCACGCAGTTACACACACTTACACACACACACGCACTGACACGCACTTACACATACTTACACGCACTTACACATACTTACACGCACTTCCATGTACTCACACACACATGAACGTACTCACACACACTTACACGCACTTACACACACTTCCACGCACCGACACAGACTTACACGCACTTGCACGCACTTACATGCACTTACACGTACTTACATATATTTACACGCACTCACACACACTCACACGCACTCACACGTACTTACACACACGTATACGTACTTAAACACACTTGCATGCACTTACACACACACGCACTCACACACACTTACACGCACTTACGTACACTTACACGCACTCACACGTACTTAAACACACTTAACCGCACTTACAAGCACTAATACAGACTTACAGGGACTTAGACGCACTTAAACGCAGTTACACATTCTTAACCTCACTCATACGCACTTACACGGACTTAAACGGACTTACACGCACTTACACACACTTACACCCAATCACACGCACTTACACACAATTATATGTACTTACACGCACTTACACGCACTTACACACACTTACACACACTCACACGCACTTACACACACGTACACTTACACGAACTTACATGCACTAACACACACTTGCACACACTTACACACACTCACATGCACTTACACACACTTATACACACTTACACATACTTACGCGCACTCACATACAGTTACACGGACTTATACGTACTTACATGTACTCACACGCACTCACACGCACTCACACAAACTCACACCCACTTACACACACTTGTATGCACTTACACGCACTTACATGCACTTACACACACTTCCATGCACTTACACACACTTACACACACTTACACACACTCACACGCACTTACACACACTTACAGGCATTTACACGTACTTACACACACTTACATGCACTCACACACACTTGTACACACTTAACCACACTTACACGCACAAACACGGACTTACACGGACTTACACGCACTAAAACGCACTTACACACACTTAACCGCACTTACACAGACTTACACGGACTTAAACACACTAAAACATACTTACACATACTTACACACACTCATACGCACTTACACACACTCACACGCACTCACACGCACTCACTCGCACTTACACGTACTTGCCCACAATTACATGCACTTACACGCACTTACATGCACTTACACACACTTGCACGCACTTACACGCACTTACACACACTTACACGCACTTACACGCACTTACACACACTTCCACCCTTTTACACACACTTACATGCACTCACACACACTTACACAAACTTACACGCACTTACACGCACTTACACGCACTCACACGCACTTACACGTACTTACACACACTTACACGTACTTGCACACACTTACACGCACTTACACGCACTTACACGTACTTACACACACTTACACGTACTTGCACACACTTACACGCACTTACACACACTTACACGCACTTACACGCACTTACACACACTTACACGTACTTACACACACTTACATGTACTTACACACACTTACACACACTTACACGCACTTACGCACACTTACACGCACTTATACACACTTACATGCACTCATACGCACTTACACACTCAAACGCACGTACACGCACTTTCACGCACTTACACATACTTACACACACTCAAACACACGTATATACACTGACACGCACTTACACGCACTAACACGGACTTACACAGACTTACACGCACCTAACTGCAGTTACACACACTTACACGGACTTAGAGGCACTTACATGCACTTACACGCACTTACACGCACTTGCACACACTCACACGCACTTACACGGACTTACACGCTCTTACACACACTTACACGTACTCACACCAACTTACACGCACTTACACGTACTTACACGCACTTAACCACATTTACACGCACTTACACGCACTCACACCCACTCATGCGCAATCACACACACTCACATACACTTACACGCACTTACATGCACTTACACACACTTACACGCACTTACACACACTTACATGCACTCACACACACTTACACGCACTTACATACACTTACACACACTCACATATTCTTCCATACACTTAACCGCCCTTAAACAAACTTACACAGACTTCCACGGACATACACATACCTAAACATACTTACAGACACTTTCACACACTCACACACACTTACACATACTTACACGCACTTACACGCACTTACACACACTTACACACACTTACACGCACTTATACACACGTACATGTACTAACACGGACTCACATGCACTTACACGGACTTACGCGCACTTACACGCACTTACACACACTCATACACACACATACGCAATTACGCGCACTTACACACACTTACACACATTTACATGCACTTACATGCACTTACACGCACTTACACACACTTACATGCACTTACACGCACTCACACACACTTACTCAAACTTACACGCACTTATACACACCCACACACACTTACATGCACTTCCACACACTTACACGTACATACACGCACTAACACGTACTTACATGCACTTACACACACTTACACGCACTTACACGTACTAACATGCACTTCCACACTCACACGTATTTATACACACTTACATACACTTATACGCACTCACACGGACTTACACAGACGTACACACACTTAAATGCACTTACACACAATTACACGCACTCACACGCACTTCACGCACTTCCACTTACTTACATGCACTTACATGCACTTACACGCACTTACACGCACTCACACACACTTACACGCACTTACACTCACTTATATGCACTTACACGCACTTACACACACTCACACACACTTACACACACTCACACACACTCACACGTACTCACATGCATTTACACACACTTACACATACTTACACGCACTTACCAACACCTACACGTACTTACACGCACTTGCATGCACTTACACAACTTAAACACACTTACACGTACTCACACACACGTACACGCACTTACACGGACTTACACACACTAACACGCACTTACACGTACTTATACGTACTTACACGCACTTACGCACATATACACTCACTCACACGTACTTAAACGGACTTATACACACTTAGACGCACTTATACCCACTTACACACAATCACACACACTCACACAGACTTACACGAACTTACATGCACTTACACACACTTACACGTACTCACACGCACTTACACACACTTACATACACTTACATGTACTTACACGCACGTATACACACTTACACGCACTTACACACCCTTACACACACTCACACACACTTAAACACTCACACGCAGTTACATGTACTTACACACACTTACACACACTTACACGCACTTACTCGTACTTACACGGACTTACACAGACTTACACATACTTAAACGCACTTACACACACTTACACACACTCACACACACTTACACGCACTTACTCGTACTTACAGGCACTTACACGCACTAAAACACACTTGCACGCACTCACACGCACTTACATGGACTTACATGCACTTACATGCATTCACAGGAGTTTACACGCACTCACACGCACTTACACGCACTCACACGCACTTATACATATGTACACGCACTTACACACACTTGCACGCACTTACACGCACTTACACGCACTTACATACACTTACACACACTCACACACACTCGCACGTGCTTACACGCACTTACACGCATTTGCACGCACTTCCACGTACTTACACGCACTTAAACATACTCACATGCACTTACACGCACTTACACATACTTACACCTACTTACACATACTCACACGAACTCACATGCACTCACACGCACTTACACACACTTACACACACTTACACACACTTACACACACTTACACGTACTTACACAGACTTACACGCACTCACACACACACTTGCACGCACTTACATCCACATACACACACTCACACACACTTACACACACTTAACCACACTTACACGCACAAATACGGACTTACATGGACTTGCACGCACTTAAACGCACTTACACACACGTACCTGCACTTACACGCACTTACACAGACTTACACCGACTTACACGCACTAAAACGCACTTACACACACTAATACGGACTTACAAGGACTTACACGTACTTAAACGCACTTACTCACACTTAACCGTACTTACACGCACTTACACGGATTTACACAGACTTACACACACTTACAGACACTTACACGCACTCACACGTACGTACACACACTTACACATACGTATCCGCCCTTACATGCACTTACACACACTTACACACACTCATATGCACTTACAAGAAGTTACGTGCACTTACACAGACTTACACGTACTTACACGCACTTGCACACACTTACACGCACTCACACGCACTTACACCCACTTACACAGACTTACATGCACTTACACACACTTACACGCACTTACACACAATCACACACACTTACGTGGACTTACACGTACTTACACGTACTCACACGCAATCACACGCACTCACACCCACTCACACACACTTACACACACTAACACGCACTTACACATACTTCCATGCACTCACCGGTACTTACACGCACTCACACGCAGTTACACGCACTTACACGTACTTGCACGTTTTTACACACGCTTACACGTACTCACACACATGTATACGCATTTACAGGCACTTACACATGCTTACACACACTTACACACACTCACACACACTCACACACACGTACGCGCACTAACGTATACTTACATGCACTCACAACCACTTACACACACTTAACCGCACTTATACGCACAAATAGGGACTTACACAGACTTACACGCACTTAAACGCACTTACACACACTTACCCGCACTTATGGGCACTTACACAGACTTACACCGACTTACACGCACAAAAACACACTTACACACACATACACACACTCACACGTTCGTACACGCACTTACATGTACTAACATGCACTTACACGCACTTACACACACTTACACGCACTCACACATACTTACACGCACTTCCACACACTTACACGGACTTACTCGTACTTGCACATATTTACACACACTAACACGAACTCACATGCACTTACACGTACTTACACGCACTTACACACACTTACACGCACTTATACACACTTACACGCACTTACACACACTCACATACACGTACACAGAGTTACACGTACTTACACACACTTACACACACTCACACACACTCACACACACTCACACACATTTACACACACTCATACATATTTACACACACTTACACACACTTACATGTACTAACATGCACTTACATGCACTTACACATACTTACACACACTTACACATACTTTCACGCACTTACACACACTTACATGCACTTACACGCACTTACACGCACTCACACACACTTATACAAACTTACATGTATTTACACGTACTTACACCCACTCACACGTACTTACACGCACTTGCACACACTTACACGCACTTCCACACACTTACACGTACTTACACATACTTACACGCACTTACACGCACTTACACACACTTACATGGACTTACACGCACTTACACGTACTTACACGCACTCACACGCACTTACATGCACTTACACGCACTTACACGTACTCACACGCACTTACACGCACTTACACGTACTTTCACACACTTACACACACTTAGATGCACTTACACACACTCACACGCACTTACATACACTTACACGCACTCACACGCACTTACACATACTTAACCGATCTTACATGCAATAACACGGAAATACACGGACTTACACGCACTTAACGCACTTACACACACTTAACCGCACTTACACAAACTTACACACACTCACACACACTTACATGCACTTACACGCACTTACACACACTTACACGTACTTGTACACACTCACACGCACTCACACGCACTTACACACACTTATACGAACTTACACGGACTTACACGTACTTACACATACTTACATACACTCACACGCTCCCACACGCACTTACACTCACTTATACATACTTACACGTACTTACTTGCACTTACACACACTTACACGTACTCACACGTACCTACACGCACTTACACGCACTTATACACACTTACACGCACTTACACACACTTACACGCACTTACACGTACTTACATAGGCTTACACAAACTTGCACACACTCAAATACACTTACACACACTTACACGCACTCACACGCACTTACATGCACTTACATGCACTTACACGCACTGACACGTACTAACACGCACGTACACGCACTTACATGCAATTGCACACACTCACACGCACTTACACATATTTACACACACTGACATACAGGCATACGCACTTACATGCTCTTACACGCACTTACACGTACTTACACACACTTACATGCACTTACACGTACTTCCACACACTCACACACACTTACACGTACTCACACGCACTTACACACACTCACACATACTTACATGCACTCACAAGCATTTGTACACACTTACACGCACTTACACGCACGTACATGCAATTACATGCACTTATACCCACTTACACGCACTTACACGCACTTACACGCACTTACATGCACTTACACGCACTTAGACATACTTACACATACTTGCACACACTCACACGCACTTACACGGACTTACACATAATTGCATGCACTTGCACACACTTACACGCACTCACACACACTTACACGTACTTACACGCACTTACACGCACTTACACGCACTAACATGCACTTATACACACTTACACATACTTACACGGACTTACACGCACTCACACATACTTACACAAATGTACACATACTTACACGCAGTTATACGCACTCACACGCACTTACACGCACTTACACACACTTATAGGCACTCACACGTACTTACATTCTCACACGCACTTACATGTACTTACACGCACTTACACACACTTACACGCACTTTTACACACTTATACGCACTCACACGCACTTACACACTTACACGCACTTACACGTACTTACATGCACTTACACACACTTACACGTACTCACACGCACTTACACACACTCACACACACGTACACACACTTACACGCACTTACACACGCTTACACGCACTTACACACACTTACACGCACTTACATGCACTTACATGCACTTACACGCACTTACACGCACTTACATACACTTACACACACTTAGACACACTTACACACACTTACACACACTTACATGCACTTACACGGACTTGCACGCACTTAAACACACTTACACACACTTACACACACTTACATGCACTTACACGGACTTGCACGCACTTAAACACACTTACACACACTTACACACACTTACATGCACTTACACGGACTTGCACGCACTTAAACACACTTACACACACTTACACACACTTACATGCACTTACACGGACTTGCACGCACTTAAACACACTTACACACACTTACACACACTTACATGCACTTACACGGACTTGCACGCACTTAAACACACTTACACACACTTACACACACTTACATGCACTTACACGGACTTGCACGCACTTAAACACACTTACACACACTTACACACACTTACATGCACTTACACGGACTTGCACGCACTTAAACACACTTACACACACTTACACACACTTACACGCACTTACATGCACTTACACGCACTTACACGCACTTACACACACTTATAGGCACTCACACGTACTTACATTCTCACACGCACTTACATGTACTTACACGCACTTACACACACTTACACGCACTTTTACACACTTATACGCACTCACACGCACTTACACACTTACACGCACTTACACACTTACACGCACTTACACGTACTTACACAGACTTACACGGACTTGCACGCACTTAAACACACTTACACACACTTACACACACTCACACGCACTTACATGCACTTACACGCACTTACACACACTTGCACGCACTTGCACGCACGTACACGCACTTACATACACTTGCACGCACTCACACGTACTTGCACGTACTCACACGCACTTAAACATATTTACACGCATTTATACACACTCACACGCACTTACATGCTCTTACACGCACTTACACACACTTACACGTACTTACACTCACTTATACGCACTTACACGCACTCACACGCACTTACACGCTTTCACACACACTTACAGGCACTCACACGCACTTACACACACTCACACACATTTACATGCACGGACACGCACTTACACGCACTTCCACGCACTTACACGCACTTACACACACTTACACGTACTCAGACACACTTATACGCACTTACACGCACTTACACGCACTTACACGTACTTGCTCATACTCACACACACTTACACGAACCCACATGCACTTACACGCACTCACACGCATTTACATGCACTTACACACACTTCCACACACTTACACGCATTTACACGCACTTACACGCTCTTACACGCACTTACACGTACTTGCATACACTCACACGTACTTTCACAGAATTATAAACACTTACATGCACTTGCACACACTTACACACACTCACATGCACTTACACACACTTACACGCACTTACGCACGCTTACACGCACTTACACACACTTACACGCACTTACACGCACTCACACGCACTTACACGTACTCATACGCACTTATACACACTCAAACGCACTTACATGCACTCACAAACATTTACACATACTTACACATACTCACACGCATTTCCACGCACTTAGACGCACTTCCATGACTTACACACATTTACACACACTTACATGTACGTACACACACTTACACGCACCTACACACACTTACACGCACTTACACGCACTTATACGCACTTACACGCACTTTCACGCACTCACACACACTTCCACGTACTCATGCACTTACACGCACTCACACGCATTTACACGCACTCACATGCACTTACACACACTTTCATGAACTTACATGCACTTACACGCACTTACACGCACTTCCACTCACTTACACGCACTTACACGTACTCACACGCACTTACACGTACTTGTACACACTTACACATACTTACACGCACTTACATGCACTTACACACACTTACACACACTTACACACACTTACACTCACTTACACGAACTCACACACACATACACAGTTACACACACTTACACTCACTTACACGCATTTACACGCACTTACAAGTTCTTACACATACTTGCACGCAGTGATACACACTTACACGCACTTACACACACTTACACGCACTCACATGCACTTACATGCACTTACACGCACTTACAAGCACTTACACACAATTACACACACACACACACACACACTTACACATCCTTACACACACTCACACACACTTACACATAAATTCACACACTAACACGCACTTATACACACTTACACATACTCACACACACTTGCATGCACTTACATGCACTTACACGTACTTACACACACTTACACGCACTTACACACACTTCCACATACTCACACACACTTACACGCTCTCACACACACTTACACACACTTACACACACTTACATGTATTTTCACGGACGTACGCACACTTACACACACTTACACGCACTTACACGGACTTACACGCATTTCCATGCACTTACAAACACTTATGTGTACTCACACGCACTTACACGCACTTACACTCACTTACATGCACTCATACCCACTTACATGCACTTACACGCACTCACACGCACTTACACAGACGTCCGCGTTCTTATACGCACTTAAACACACTTACACGCACTCACACGCACTTATACGCACTTACACGTACTAGCACGTACTTACATGCACTTACGCACACTTATACACACTTACACGCACTTACACACACTTACATGTACTTACACACACTCACACACACTTACATGAACTTACACGCACTTACACGCACTTACACGCACTTACACGCACTCACACGCACTTACACGTACTTACACACACTTATACGCACTTATACATACTTACACACACTTACACACACTTACACACAATTACATGCACTTACATGCACTTACACACTCACATACACTTTCACGCACTTACACGCACTTACATACACTTACACGTACTTACACACACTTACATGCACTCACATGCACTTACACGCACTTACACACACTTACACGGACTTACACACACTCTAATATACTTACACACACTTACACGTACTCACACGCACTTACACACACTTAGACGCACTTACACACACGTACACGTACTTAGATGCACTTACACGCACATTACGTACTTGCACGCACTTACATGCACTTACATGGACTTACACGTACTTACACGTACTAACTCACACTTACACGCACTCACACGTACTTACACACACTTATGCGCACTTACAGGCACTTACACGTACTTACACGACTTACACGCACTCACACACACTTACACGCACTCACAAGCACTTACACGCACTCAAACGCATTTACAGGCACTTACACACACTTACACAATTTTTCACGCACTTATACGCTCTTACACGTACTCACATGCACTTACACACACTCACACACATTTACACACACTCACACATGTTTACACATACCTTTACGCACTTAAATGCACTTACACGCACTTACACGCACTTACACACACTCACACACACTCACACGCACTCACACATACTTGCTTGTAGTTACACGCACTTACACGTACTTACACGCACTTACACGGACTCACACTTACTTATACGGACTTACACGCACTTACATGCACTTACACACACTTACACGTACTCACATGCACTTACATGCACTTACACACACTTACACGCACTTACACGCATTTACTCGTACTCACAAGCACGTACAGGCACTCACACGCACTTGTATATACTCACGCGCATTTACATGCACTTACACGCACTTACACGCACTTAGACACACTTACACACACATACACACACTTACACGCACTTACACGCACTTACACGCACTCACACACACTTACACAAATCCTCACACACTTACACGCACTTACACGCACTTACGTACACTTACAGGCACTTACAGGCACTTACACGCATTTACACACACTCACACACACTTATACGTACTCACAAATACTTACATACATTTCCACATACTTACACGTACTTACACGCACTTACACGCACTTGCATGCACTCACACGCACTTACACAGACTTACACATACTTACATACACTTACACGCACTCACACTCACTTACACGCACTTACACGCACCTACACATCCTTAGATGCACTTACACACACTTACACACACTTACAGGTACTCACACGCACTTACACACACTTACACACACTTACACCTACTTACACACACTTACACGCAGTTACACGCACTCATACCCACTTACACACAGGTTTTCACACTTACACATACTTTCACATACTTACACGCACTTGCATGCACTTACATGCACTTACATGCACTTACACGCACTAACACGTACTTACATGCACTTCAATGCATGCACACACACTTGTACCCACTCAAACACACTGACACGCACTTACACACACAAACGCACTTACACAGACTTACACAAACTTACACACACTTATACACACTTGCACGGACTTACACATACTTCCACGCACTTACGCACACTTACACGCACTCACATGTACTTCAAAGCACTTACACGCACTTACACACACTTATACATACTTACACACACTCACACACACTTACACGAACTTACACGCACTTACACGCACTTACATGCACTTACACACACTTACACGCACTCACATGTACTTACACGCACTTACACGCACTTACACACACTTACTCGCACTTACACGTACTTACATGCACTTACACACACTTACACACACTTAAACGCTCTTACACACACTTAAACGCACTCACACGTACTTACACACACTTACACAAACCTACACACACTAACACGCACCTACACACACTTACACACACTTATACGCACTTACAAGCACTTACACGCACTTGCACACACTCATACGCACTGACACGCACTTACATGCACTTAGACATACTCACACGCACTTGCACGCACTTACACACACATATATACACTCACATACATTAACACGCACTTACATGTACTTCCATGTACTTTCACATACTTACACACACTTACACACACTTACACGCCCTCACACGCACTTACATGCACTTACACACACCTACTCATACTTATACGCACTCACACGTACTTACACACACTTACACACACCTATACCTACTTACATGCACTTACACGCACTTACATGCACTTACACACACTTACACGCACTTACACGTACACACACACACTTACACAGACTTACACGCACTTACACACACTTAGACGCACTCACACATAGTTACACACACTTACACGTACTTACATACTCTTACATGCACTTAGACACACTTACACACACTTATACGCACTTACATGCACTTATAAACACTTTCACGCACTTACACACACTTATAGGCACTCACACGCATTTACACACTCACACGCACTTACACGCACTTACACGCACTTACACGTACTTACACATAACAACATGCACTTACACACACTTACACGTACTCACACGCACTTACACACACTTATACATACTTACACGCACTTACAAAGACTTACACAGACTTACACGCACCTAAACGCACTTACACACACTTACATGCACTCCCACACACTTACATGTACTTAGACGCACTTACACGCACTTACAGGCACTTACACGCTCTTACACGCACTTTAATGCACTTAGAAGCACTCACACACACACAAATTTACACGTACTTACATGTACTTACACTCACTTACACCCACTCACGTTCACTTACACGTACTTACACACACTTACACGCACTGACATGTACTTACACACACTCACACGCACTTACACGCACTCACACGCACTTACACGCACTCACATGCATTCACACGCACTTACATGCACTTACACGCACTTACACACAATTACACACACTTACACACACTTACACGCATTTACACACACTTAGACGCACTTACACACACTCACACGCACTTACAGGCACTTTCACACACTTAGACATACTTATAAGCACTTGTACATGCTTATACGCACTTACACGCACTCACATGTACCTACACATACGTAACACACTTTCACGTACTTACATGCACTTACACACACTTATACACACTTAGACATACTTACACGCACTTACACACACTTACACACATTTACACGCACTTACACGCACTTCCACACACTCACATGTACTTACACAGACTTGCACGCACTTACACGCACTTACACGTACTTACACACACTTACATGCACTCACACACACTTACACACAATTAGACGTACTTACACGCATTTACAAGCACTCACACGCACTCACACACACTTACATGTACTCACACGCACTCACACGCTCTCACACGCAATCACACGTGCTTAGATGCACTTACACGCACTTACACACACCTACACACACTTACACACATGTACACGCACTTACACGTACTTACATGCATTTACACACACTTACATGCACTTACTCGCACTTCCACGCACTCACATGCACTTACACGGACTTCTACACACTTACACTCACTTACACATGTTTATACACACTTACACGCACTTACATGCACTTACACACACTTACACGCATTTACACACACTGATACACACTCACATGCACTTACACGTACTTACACGTACTTACATGCACTTACACGCACTTGCACGCACTTACACACACTTACACACACTTACACCCACTTACACGCACGTACACAGACTTACACGCACTTACACACACTTACACGCTCTTACACACACTTACGCATACTCACAAGCACTGACACGTACCTACACGTACTTACACGCACTTACACAAACTTACACGCACTTGCATGTACTCACACGCACTTACATGTACTTACATACACTTTGACGCACTCACACATACTTACACGCACTTACATGCACTTACACGTATCTACACGCATTTAGATGCACTCACATGCACTTACTCGTACTCACATGCACTTACACGCACTCACACACATTTACACACACGTATACGCACTTACACGCACTTACACATACTTACACACACTTACATGCACTTAAACGCACTTACACGCACTTACACCCACTTTCATGCACTTACACACACACACACACACACACACACACACACTTACATGCACACTTACACACACTTACACGCACTCACATACACGCACTCACATGAACTTACATACACTTACACGCACTTACATGCACCACCACGGACTTACACGCACTTGTACACACTTACATGCACTTATACACGCTTACACACACTTACACGCACTTACACAGACTTACATACACTTACACACACTTACACATACTCACACACACTTACACGCACTTATACGTACCTACACGCACTTGCACGCACTTACACGTACTTACACACACTTGCATGTACTCACACACACTAACATGCACTTACATGCACTTAGACACACTCACACATACTTACACGCACTTACATGCACTTACACGCACTTAGACGCACTCACATGCACTTACACGTACTCACACGCACGTTTACACCCTCACACATGTTTACACGCACTAACATGTACTTACAAGTACTTACACACACTTACACACACTTACATGCACTTACACGCACTTACACGCACTTACACCTACTTTCATGCACTTACACACACTCACACGCAATTACATGCACACTTACATACACTTACACGCACTTACATGCACTTACATGCACTCATACGCACTTACATACACTTACACACACTTGCACGTACTTTCACGGACTTACACGGACTTACACACACTTAAATGCACTTACACACACTTACACACACTCACACGCACTTAAACGCACTTACACGCAATTACACGCACGTACACGTACTTACACGCACTTACATGCACTTATACGCACTTGCACGCACTCACATGCACTTACATGGACTTACACGCACTTACACGTACTAACACACACTTACACGCACTCATACGCACTTACACGCACTTACACGCACTAGCAGGCACTTACATGCACTTACAGGCACTTACATGCACACACACGCACTTACACGCACTCACACGTACCTACATGCACTCACACACACTCACACGTATTTACAGGCACTTACATGCACTTACACAATTTTACACACACTTACATGCACTTACACGTACTCACACACACTTACACACACTCACACACACTTACACGCACTCACACACATTTACACATACTTACACGCACATACACACACTTACACGCACTTACACATATTTACACGCACTTACACATACTTTCACACACTCACACACACTTACACGCACTTACACGCACTTACACGCACTTGCACACACTTATACACGCTAACATACACTTACACGCCCTTACACGTCCTTACATGTACTTACATGCACTTACATACACTCACACACACTTACACGCACTTACACGTACTTACACACACTCACACACACTCACGCGCACTTGCATGGAGTTACACACACTTACACACACTTACACATACTTACACGCACTCACACTTACTTACACGGACTTACACGCACTTACATGCACTTACACACACTTAAACGTACTCACATGCACTTACATGCACGTACACACACTTACACGCACTTACACGCACTCACACGCACTTACACGCACTCACACATACTTGTATGCACTCACGTGCATTTACACGCAGATACACACACTTACACGCACTTACACGCACTTACACACACTTATACGCACTTACACGTACTCAGACGTACTTACACGCACTCACACGCACTTAATCGCACTCACGCAAAGTTACACGCACTTACACGCACTTACACGCACTTACACGTTCTTACACACACTGACACACACTTACTCGCACTTGCACGCCACTACATATACTTACACGCACTTACACGCACTTACGTACACTTACACACACTAACACACTCTTACACATACTCCCATGTACTTACACACACTTCCACGCATTTTCACGTACTTACACGCACTTAAACGCACTTGCATGCACTCACACGTACTTACATGGACTTACACGCACTTACACACACTTACACGCACTCACACGTACTCCCATGCACTTACACGCACTCACACGCACTTACACATACTCACACACATTTACACACACTTACACGCACTTACACACACTTACACGCACTTACATGTACTTACAAATACTTACACGCACTTATAGGAACTCACACGCACTTACACACACTTACACGCACTTACACCTTTTTACACACACTTACACGCACTTACACGTACTCACACGCACTTGCATGCAGTTTAACGTACTTACATGTACTTTAACACACATAAACACACTTGCATGCACCTATATGCACTTACTCGCACTTACACACACTTACACGCACTTCAATGCACGCACACACACATGTACGCACTCACACACACTTACACGCACTTATACACACAAATGAACTTACACGGACTTAGAGGAACTTATACACACTTACACGCACTTGCACGGACTTACACGCACTTCCACGCACTTACACACACTTACATGCACTCACATGCACTTACACGCACTTACACACACTTACATGTACTTACACGCACTTACACGCACTTACACACGCATACATGCACTTACGCGCACTTACATGTACTTACACACACTTACACACACTTACACATACTTACACACACTTAAATGCACTCACACGTACTTACACGCACTTACACGCACCTACACACACTTACACACACATGCACTTACAGGCACTTGCATACACTCACACGCACTTACATGCACTTACATGCACTTAGATGCACTCACACGCACTTACACGCACTTACATGCACTTACACGTACTTACACGTACTTAGACGCACTCACACGTACTTACACGTACTCCCACCCACTTACATACACTCACACACATTTACACAAACTTACACGTACTTACACGTACTTTCACACACTTACACACACTTACACGCACTTACACATACTCACACACACTTACACGTACTTACACACACCTACACGTACTTACACGCACTCACACGCAATTACACGCACATACACACATCTATACGCACTTACACGTACCTACACACAATTACATGTACTCACACACACTTACACACACTTACACATACTTACACACACACACACACACACACACACACGCTTACACAAACTTACACACACTTACACGCACTTAGACGCACTCACCCGACTTACACGTACTTACACGCACTTACACATACGTCCATGCACTTACACGTACTTACACACACTTACACGTACTTACATGCACTTACACACACGTACATGCACTTTCACTTACTTACACGCACTCACACGAACTTACACTCTCACACGCACTTACACGCACTTACACGCACTTACACAAACTTACATGCACTTACACACACTTACACGTACTCACGCGCACTTACACACACTTACACACACTTACACGCACTTACAAAGACTTACACGGACTTACACACACTTAAACGCACTTACACAGACTTACACGAACTAACACGTACTTACACACACTTACACACACTTACACGTACTAACATGCGCTTACACACACTTACACGCACTTACAAGCACTCACATAAACTTACACAGATTTACACGCACTTACACGCACTTACACACACTTACACACACTCACACGCACTTACATGCACTTACACACACTTGCACGCACTCACACGCATTCACACGCACTTACACGCACATACACACAATTACACACACTTACACACACTTACACGCATTTACACACACTTACACGCACTTACACACACTCACACGTACTTATACGCACTTAGACGCACTTACTCACACTTGCACACACTTACACGCACTTACACGCAGTCACACGTACTTACACATACGTTTATACACTTTCACGTACTTACACGCACTTACACGCACTGACACACATTTCCAAACACTCACACGTACTTACACAGACTTACACATACTTACACGCACTTACACGCACTTACACACACTTACACGCACTCACACGCACGTACACGCACGTTCACACACTTATATGTACTTACACGCACTGACATGCACTCACATGCACTTACATGGACTAACTCGCACTTACACACACTTACACGCACTCCCACGCACTTACACGCACTTACACGCACTTACACACACTTACACACACTCACACGCACTCACACGTACTTACACGTACTCACACACACTTATGCACACTCACACGTATTCACACAGACTTGGATACACTTACACACACTTACACACACTTACACAGACTTAGACGCACGTTTACGCACTTACACGGACTTACACACATTTACATGCACTTACATGCACTTATATGCACTTACACACACTCACACGCACTTACACAGACTTACACACACTTACACACACTCACACACGCTTACACACATTTACACACACTTAAACGCACTTACACAGACTTACACGTACTTACACAGACTTACACGCACTTACACACACGCACTTACATGCACTTACACGCACTTACACGCACTTACATGCACTTCCACACACTCACACGCACTTACACCGACTTACACACACTTACACGGACTTACACGTACTTACACACACCTACACGCACTTACCCGCACTTACACACACTTACATGCACACTCACACACTTACATGTTATTACACGTACTTACACACACTTACACACACTCACATGCACTTACACACATTTACACGCACTTACACACACTTATACGTACTTGCACACACTTACACACACTCACACATGCTTACACACATTTACACACACTTACACGCACTTACACAGGCCTACACACACTTACACAGACTTACACGCACTTACACACATGCACTTACACGCATTTACACGCACCTACATGCACTTACACGCACTTTCACGCACTTACACGCACGTGCACACACTCACACGCACTTACATGCACTTACATGCACTTAGATGCACTCACACGTACTTGCACGTACTTACACGCACGTACACGCACTTACACGTACTTTGACGCACTCACATGCACTTCCACGTACTTACACGCACATACACAAACTCACCCACATTTACACGCACTTACACGCACTTACACACACTTACATACACTTACACACACTTACATACACTTATACACAATTTCATGCACTTACACACACTCACACGCACTTACATGCACACTTACACACAGTTACACGCACTTACATGCACTCACACCCACTTACACGCACTTTCACGCACTTACACGAACTTACACGCAATTACACACACTTACACACACATACACGCACTTACAAGCACTTACACGTACTTACATGCACTTAAACATACTTCCACGCACTCACACGCACTTACATGGACTTACACGCACATGCACGCACTTACACACACTTACACGCACTCACACACAATTACACATACGTACACGCCCTCCCACTTCCTTGCACTCACTTGCACACACTTACACGCACTTACACGTACTTGTACAAACTTACGCACACTCAAACGTATTTACATGCACTTAAACACACCTACACACACTTACACGCACTTACACGCACTTACATACACTTACACGCATTTTCATGCACTTACACACACTTCCACACACTCACACATACTTACACAAACTTACACGCACTTACACGCACTTACACGTACTTACACGCACTTGCACACACGCACCTACAGATACTTACACGTACTCACACGCACTTACTCGCACTTTCACGCACTTACACGAACTTACACATACTTACATGTACTTACATGCACTTACACATACTTACATGCACTTACACACACTTACACACACTCACACGCACTTACACGTACTTACACGCACCTACACGTACTTACGTGCATGTACATACACTTACACGCACTTGCACGCACTCACACACAATCACACGCACTTACATGCACTCACCCGCACTTACAGGCACTCACAGGCATTCACACACATTCACATGCACTATCACACACTTACACTTACTTACACACACTTACACACACTTACACACACTTACACACACTTACACACACTTACACCCACTTACATATACTTACATGCACTCACACGCACTTTCATGCACTTACTCACACACTTACACACACTTACACGCACGTATATGCACTCACATGCACTTACACAACCTTTTACGCACTTACACGCACTTACACACACTCACATGTACTTACACACACTTACACGCACTTACACGCACTTACACACACCTACACGCACTTACATGCACTCACACGCACTTACACGTACTTACACACTCCTACACGCACTTACACGTACTTACATGCACGCACATGCACTTACACGCACTCACACACACTTTCACGCACTTAGATGCACTTACACATACTTGTATACACTTACACGCACTTACATGTACTCACACATACTTACATGTACTGTTACACACTTTCACGTGCTTACATTCACTTACACACTCTTACACACACTTACACACACGTAACCGTACTTACACGCACTTACACACACTTTAATGCACTTCCATGCACTCACACACACTTACACGGACTTACACGCACTTACACGTACTAACACGTTCTAACATACACTTACATGCACTCACACACACTTACACGCACTTTCACGCACTGACACGTACTTACACGTACTTACATGCACTCATACACACTTATATGGACATACACGCACTTACACACACTTACATGCACTCACACGCACTTATACACACTTGTACGCACTTACACACACTTAAACACACTTACACACACGTGCACGTACTTACACACAGTTACACGCACTTACACGCACTTGCACACACTTACACGTTCTTCCACGCACTCACACGCACTCACACGGACTTACATGTAGTTACACGCACTTACACGTACTTACACACACTTACACATATTGACACGCACTTACACACACTTACACTCACTCTCACACACTTACACATACTTACATGTACTTACAAACTCTTACACACACTTACACGCACTTACACACACTTACACACACTTACACACACTTAAACGTACTTACACACACTTACACATCCTCACACGTACTTATACATACTTACACGCACTCACACACACTTACACACAGTTACACGCACTTACACGTACTAATACATACTTAGACGCACTCACACGCACTTACACATACTCACACACAATTACACGCACTCACACAAATTTACATGCACTTACACGCACGTACACGCACTTACACACTTACACGCACTTACACGCACTTACACGTACTTACATGCACTTACATCCTCTTTCATGCACTTACACACACTCACATGCACTTACATGCACACTTACACACACTTATACATACTTTCACGCACTCACACGCACTTACACACACTTTCATGCACTTACACGCACTTACATGCACTTACAGACACTTTCACACACTTACAAGCACTTACACGCACTCACATGCACTAACACGTACCTTCATGTACTTACACGCACTCACACGCACTTACAAATACTTACACACACTCACACACACTTACAAGCACTTACACGCACTTACACGCACTTACACACACTTACACGCACTCACACACAATAACACACACTTACACGCACTCACACGTCCTTACACACACTTACACGTACTTACACAGACTTACACGCACTTACACGTACTTACACATACTTACATGCACTCACACACAGTTACACAAACTAACACGCACTTACACGTACTTACAGACACTCACACGCACTTACACGCACTTACACATACCTACAGGCACTTACACGCACTTACACATACTCACGGGCAGTTACAGGCACGCACTTACACACACTTACACACACTCACACACACTTACTTGCACTTACATGCACTTCCACATACTTACACACACTTACACACACTTACACACACTTACATGCACTTATACGCACTTACATGCACTTACACACACTTACACACACTTACACGTACTCACTTGCACTTACATGCACGAACACATACTTACACACACCTACACACAGGTACACACACTCACACGTAATTACACCTACTTTCACAAACTTACACGCACTTACACACACTCACATGCACTTCAACACACTTATAAGCAATTACACGCACGTACACACACCTACACACACTTACACATACACACACATACTTACACGCACTTACACACACCTACACACGTTTATACACCCTTACACACACTTACACTTACTTCCCTACACTTATACGTACTTACACACACTCACACACACTTACACAAACTTACACACACTTACACGTTCTTACACGTACTTACACCCACTTACATGCAATTACATGCACTTACACACACTTACACGTACTTACACGTACTTACATACACTTACACGCACTTACACACACTTACACGCACACACACGCACTTACACACTCACACACACTTACACATACTTACACCCACTTACACACACTTACATGCATTTATACACACTTACATGCAATTACACGCACTTACACACACTTACACGCACTTACACGTACTTACACAAACGTACAAGGACTTACACGCACTTAATCACACTTACACACACTCACACACACTCACACACACACTTACACAAACTTACACATACTTACACGCACTTACACGCACTTACACACACTTACACACACATACAAGCACTCAGACGCACTTACATGGGCTTAGACGCACTTACATACACTTACACACACTTACACGTACTCACACACACTCACACACACTTACATGCACTTACACGCACTTACATGCACTTACACACACTTACACGCACTCACACACACGTACACGCACTCACACACAATTACGCGTACTCACACGCATTCACACACACTTACACACACTTACACGCACATGTATATACTTACACACACTTACACGCACTTACACGCGCTTACACGTACTTACACACATTCACACACACTTACACACACTGACACACACTTGTACACACTTACACACACTTACACGCACTCACACGTACTTACATGCACGTTTCCCCACTTTCACGCACTTACACACACTTGCACGCACTTACATGCACTTTCACGTACTTACACGCACTTATACACACTTAAACGCACTTACACGCACTTCCACGCACTCACATGTACTTACACGGACTTACACGCACTTACACGCACTTACACGCACTTATACACACTTTCACGCACTCACACGCACTTACACATACTCGCACGCACTTACAAACACTTACACATACTAACACACACTTACATGCACTTACACGCAGTTACACACACTTACATGCACTCACACGTACTTACACGGACTTACACGTACTTACAAGTACTCACACACACTTACACACACTCACACGATCTTACACGCGCTTACACGCACATACATACACCTACACAAACTTACACCTACTTCGACACACTTGGACGCACTTGCACACACTTACAAGCACTCACACGTGCTTATTCACACTTACATGCATTTACACGCACCTACACGCACTTACACACACTTACACGCACTTACACACACTTACACGCACTTGCATGGACTCACATGCACTTACACGCACTTACATGTACTTAGACGCACTTACACACACTTACACGCACTTACATGCACTTACACATATTTACACGTACTTAGACACACTCACACGCACTTACACGCACTCACACACACGTACACACACTCACACATATTTACATACACTTACATGCACTTACACGTACTTTCACACACTTACACACACTTACACAGACTTACACACACTTACACGCACTTACACCCACTTACATACACTTACACGCACTCACACACACTTACACACACTCACACATATTTACATACACTTACACGCACTTACACGTACTTTCACACACTTACACACACTTAGACACACTTACACGCACTTACACGCACTTACACCCACTTACATGCACTTACACGCACTCACACGCACTTACATACATACTTACACATACTTACACGCACGTACACGCACTCACACACACTTACATGCACTTCCATGCACTTACACACACTTACACAAACTTTCACGCACTTACAAGCACTTACATGCACATACACGCACTTACACGCACTTCCACGCACTCACACGCATCTACACGGACTTACACGCACTTACATGCACTTACACACACTTACACACATTCACACGCAATGACACATACTTACACGGACTCACACGCACTTACAGCACTTACACGCACTTAAACGCAGTTACACGCAGTTACATGCACTTACACGCACTCAACCGCATTTCACGCACTTACACACACCTACACGTACTTACACACACTTACACACACTGACACACACTTACACACACTTACACGCACTTACACGCACTCACACACACTTACACAAACTTACACGTACTTACACGCACTTACACGTACTTACACGCACTTAAACACATTTACACGCACTTACATGCACTTATACGCACTTACATACACTTACACGCACTTACACTCACTTACACACACTTACACACACTTACAGGTACTCACATGCATTCACACGCACTTACACGCACTTATACGTACTTATACACACATACATGCACTTATACACACTTACACACACTTACACATAATTACATGCACTCACACGTACTTCCACGCACTTATATGCACCTACACGCACTTATACACACTTATACGCACTCATACGTACTTACACACACTTACACGTACTGACACGCACTTAGACGTACTCTCACCTACTTTCTCGCACTTACACACACTTACACGCACTTACACGCACTTATACGCACTTACACATACTTACATGCACTTATACACACTTACACATACTTCCACGCACTTACACGCACTTATACGTACCTACACACACTTACACGTATCTACACGTACTTACACGCACTTAAACGCACTTACACGCAGTTGCACGCACTCACACACACTTGCACACACTTACATGCACTTAAACGTACTCACACGCACTTACATGCACTTACACACACTTACACACACTCACACGCATTTACACACACTAACACGCACTTACTCGCACTTACACACACTTACACATACTTTCACGCACTTATAAACACTTACACACACTTACACACACTTACACACACTTACACGCACTTACACGTACTTCCACGTACTCACACGCACTTACACAGACTTACACACACTTACACGCACTTACACGCACTTACCCACACTTACATACACTTACACGTACTCACACGTACTTACATACACTTACACACACTCACACACACTTACACGTATGTACACGTACTTGCACACACTTATACGTACGTATACGCACTTTCATGTACTCACACACACTTACACGGACTTACACGCACTTACACGTACTTACACGCACTTACACGCAATTACACCTACTTACACGCACTCACACATGATTACAAATACTTATACACACTCACACGTACTTACACACACTTTTACGCACTTGCACGTACTTAAACGCACTTGCACGCACTTACACATACTCAACTGCACTTACATGTACTTACACACACCTACGCGCACTTACACGCACTTACACACACATACATGCACTCACACACAGTTACACAAGCTTAAATGCACTTACACGCACTCACACGCACTTACACACACTTACACGCACTTACACGCACTTACACACACTTACACCTTCTTACACGCACTTACACGCACTTACACACACTTACACATACTTAGATGCACTTACACACACTCACACGCACTTACAAGCATTTGCTTTCTTACACGCACTTACATGCACTTACACGCACTTCCACGTACTCATACGCACTTACACGGAACTACACGCACTTACACGAACTTACACAGACTTACACACACTCACATGTAATTACATGCACTTCCACACACATACACGCCCTTACATGCACTTACACATACTTACACGTACTTACACACACTAACACGCACGTACACGAACGTACATGGACTTACACACACTTACACGCACTTACATGCACTCACACCTACTCACACGGACTTACACGTACTTACATGCACTTACATGCACTTACACGGACTTACACGCACTTACACACACTTACACGCACTTACACGTACTAACACGCACTTGCAAGCACCTACACACACTTACACACACTTATACGGACCTACATGCACGTACACACACTTGCACGCAAGCACACGCACTTACACGGACTTACACCTATTTACACGCAGTTACATACACTTACACGCACTGACATGCACTTACTCGCACTTACACGTACTTACATGCACTTACACATTCTTGCACGCACTTAGACGCACTCACACGCACTTACACTTACTCACACGCACTTACACGCACTCACACATATCTACACGCACTTACACGCACTTACACGTACTCATACACACTTACACGGACTTACACGTACTTACATGTACTTACACGCACTTACACGCACTCACATGCACTTACATGCACTTACACACACTCACACATACTTACAAGCACTTACACGCACTCACATGTACTTATCCGCACTTTCACGCACTTTCACGTACTTACACGCACTTGCACACACTTACACGCACTTACACGCACTTACACGCACTTCCATGCAGTCTCACGCACTTACACAGAATTACATGCACTTACACGCACTTATACGTACTTACACACACTTACACACACTTACACACACTTACATGTACTCATACGCAATAACACACACTTACATGCACCTACACGCACTTACACGCACTTACACGCAGTTACATGCACTTACATCGACTCACACGCACTCACACGCACTTACACGCACTTACACGTACTTACACACACCTACACACCTACACACACTTACACACACTTACACGTACTCACACATACTTTTGCACATTTACACGATGTTATATGCACTTACACGCACACACACAGACTTACACACCCTTACACACACTTACATGCACTTACACACACTTATATGCACTTACACAAACTTACATGAATTTACACACTTTCATCCACTTACACACACTCACATACACTTACACGCACTTATACACACTTACACGCACTTAAACACACTTACATGCACTTACAGGCACTTACACACACTTACACATAGTTACACGCGCTCACACGTACTTACACGCACTTACATGCACCTACACGCACTTACACGCACTTACACGCACTCATACGCACTTACACACACTTACACGTACTTACACGCACTTACATGCACTCACATGCACTTACTCGCACTTACACACACTTACACGTACTCACACGCACTTACACGCACTTACACGCACTTACATGCACTTTCACACACTTACATGCACTCACACGCACTTACACGCACTTAGACGTACCTACACACACTTACACGCACGTACACGTACTTACACGCACTTGTCACTCCGCACTTGGCTACGGTCTAGAGTAAACGGCGCCGACAGGCAAACCGCCGACCGCCCTTGGTATTTCAACCAAGGTAGAGATCACCCACGGAGTGGTGTTTCCACACTGAAAGATTCACTTAGCTTGTCCCAACCGTGGCCGGAGAGTGTTCCAAACTCTCACCCAACTGGCAATGCTACACACCAAAGTGTGCACTTGCACTTGTTCTTTACACTCTTTCTTGGTGGCCAACAAGGGATTAGTTTTCTCCCAAGTCTCAAGAGTAAGAGATGATGATANCACTCCGCACTTGGCCACGGTCTAGAGTAAACGGCGCCGACAGGCAAACCGCCGACCGCCCTTGGTATTTCAACCAAGGTAGAGATCACCCACGGAGTGGTGTTTCCACACTGAAAGATTCACTTAGCTTGTCCCAACCGTGGCCGGAGAGTGTTCCAAACTCTCACCCAACTGGCAATGCTACACACCAAAGTGTGCACTTGCACTTGTTCTTTACACTCTTTCTTGGTGGCCAACAAGGGATTAGTTTTCTCCCAAGTCTCAAGAGTAAGAGATGATGATATAATCACATGCAAATGACAGGCCTTATATAGTGTCTGGTCAGTGCTCCCAGTGGCTCCTTGGAGGGACCTCCCCCCAAGGCTACCCTAGACAGTGTCATCAGTTTTGATGACATGGCACCCTCTGTGACCGCCAAGTGGCGCTTGATCCACCTTGGAGCTTAGAGGCTTCTTGGAAGCTTCCTTGGCCCTTTTTAGTCACGAAGAAAATTTGGTCCTGGGAGGATTCGACGCCGGACCTCTCGCTTGCGAGACGGCACCTTCACCCACTAGGCTATAGGAAGTTGTCCTAAGGATCATGCACCAGGTACACTACCAAGAGTAGACCAAGGGGACTTACTCCACAAAGATGAGTAGTGCATGCCTTGTCTCTCTTAGCCTCTCTTGCATGTCGCTGGGGGACTTGCGCTACAAGCGCAGTGCATACCCAGTCTAAATCTTCCGCTGATTGGACCAGGGGCATACACAGAACANACCTGCGTCCATCTGCGGCTAGATTCCTGCTGCGGCCATGGGCCCAGCGATGTCGGCCACGTGTGAAGTGGGCCGCCCGTTCAGCCCTCGTCTGCTGCGCTCACCATCCCGATGCCCCGTGCCCCTGCCATGTGCGGGTCACTGTCCAGCGGCTTCGTCAGGAAGTCCGCGAGCATCTGCTTGGCCGCGATGTACTGCAGATCCACCACTCCCTTGGCGACAAGGTCGCGCGTGTAGTGATAGCTGATGTCGATGTGTTTGGTCCGCCTGGAGAGAGTGTCCTTGAACGCGATGTCCATCGCGCTCTGGTTGTCGACGTGGACGACCGTGGCCTCCTTTTGTGGTGCGTGCATCTCAGCAAGNTCGTCTGCTGCGCTCACCATCCCGATGCCCCGTGCCCCTGCCATGTGCGGGTCACTGTCCAGCGGCTTCGTCAGGAAGTCCGCGAGCATCTGCTTGGTCGCGATGTACTGCAGATCCACCACTCCCTTGGCGACAAGGTCGCGCGTGTAGTGATAGCGGATGTCGATGTGTTTGGTCCGCCTGGAGAGAGTGTCCTTGAACGCGATGTCCATCGCGCTCTGGTTGTCGACGTGGACGACCGTGGCCTCCTTTTGTGGTGCGTGCATCTCAGCGAGCAAGCTGTGTAGCCACTGCGTCTCTTTGCACACCTCAGACAGCGCCACGTACTCAGCTTCTGCGGTTGCGGTTTGGTATCAGAGCCAAGTTCTGCCACTTCCAGCCAGCACAGGCCGTCACTTTGAGAGTGACGGGTTGGGGTGAAACCTTCACCAGATTTGACGATCAACCACTGGATCTTCAAGTTCAAGAGACAAGCTTTCCAACGAGCCCAAGATCGCGAAGATCCAACGGTCGGATTGAGAGTTATGCTCAAAACGAGGTCGGCCAGGGCTACACTCTACTCTATGAGTAAGACTGTCGCCTTGTGATGACCATAACTCTCTCATTTCTTTGTCAAATTTAAAAAGTGGCACATGCGAATTGTAGTATTTTTCCTAAGCTTTCCATTGGTGCAAAAATATTTGCATTCCATTGATTCGTTTGGGAGAAACGCCGTTTACAAACTGGCTGGTCTGAGTTGGAGTAGGAGCAGAAGCATACCCTGTTTTCAAGAGGGNTCCATTAGTATCTCCTTGTCAAGCTTCCCGTAGAGGAAGGCGGTCTTGACGTCCATCTGGTGGATTTCCATGTTGCGCGCCGCAGCCACAGCCAGCAAGGTGCGGATGGATGGGAAAGATGCGACAGGAGAGTAGGTCTCGTCGTACTCAGACCCTGCTCTCTGCGAGAACCCCTTCGCGACGATCCTTGCCTTATACTTGTCGATGCTGTTGTCTTGCTTGCGTTTGATGCGTAAGACCCACTTCACGCCCACCACGTGTGCGTTTGGTGGTCTGTCCACCAGCTCCCACGTTCCGTTCTCTTTGATGGAGGCGAGCTCGCTCTCCATCGCCTCCTTCCACTTAGCGGCGTCCGGCCGCAAGAGAGCCTCGGCGATGGTAGCTGGCTCTCCCTGCGCAAGGCACGACCAGCTCAAGCCAGTCCACTCGGCCTTCCCTCCGTCGTACTGCTTCGCAGGCTTTGCTTGGCGCTCACTGCGGCGCAGTGGTGCTGGTGCTGGCTGCTTGTGCTGCTGCTGCTGCTGTGCTTCCCCAGGAGGGGTCGCTGGGAGGGAAGAGCCACTGGCCTCCGAGGAGGCCTCGGATGTCTCCGACGCGGTGTCAGATGTCAACTCCGCTTCAGCCTGAGCGGGCGCTCTCCTTGAATTGGCAGCCTCGCTGTCTACGGCCACTGGCGTCCCACGCCAGTTAGGCGGGGGTGTGTCACCCGCCTCCAGTAGCACGATCCACTCTCCCTGTTTTGGAGAGTTCTCTGGGTCCAGCAGTTCTTCCTTGCCGTGTGACTCTTCCTGGAAGGTCACATCTCTGGAGGTGATGACTCTCCCTGCTGCCTGGTCCCACAGCCTGTACGCCTTGTGCGCGGCCTCGTAGCCGATCATCACGCACTTGCGCGCACGTGCATCCAACTTCCCTGCTCCTTGCCCGTCCTGGACTTTGGCCCAAGCCGTGCAGCCGAATGCCTTTAGGTGAGAGGCATCCGGCTTCTTTCCCGACCACGCCTCCTGCGGCGTCATGCGTTCTGCACTTTGCTCCTTTTCTGTCCCCTTGTTGTGCAATGCTGCAGCAGGCATGAGGTTGATGAGGTAGCATGCAGTGCGCGCGGCTTCCGCCCAGAAGCGAGGAGGGAGCTTTGAGTCGAACAACATGGTTTGCGTCATGGCCAGAATGGTCTGGTTCATGCGCTCGGCCACGCCGTTGCTTTGCGGTGTGTAGGGGGTAGTAGGTTGGTGGACAATGCCGTGTGCCCGAAGCCACGTCTTGTACCCCTCGTACTCTCCGCCGTTGTCGCTCCATAGGGCCTTGACCTTCCGCCCGGTTTGTCGCTCCACCATGGCGACAAACTCTTGCAGGCGCTCTAGCACCTCTCCCTTGGTTTTGAGGAAGTACACCCACAACTTCCGAGAGTCATCATCGATGAAGGTGAGGAGGTACTTGGAGCCGCCGTTGGACGTGGTGCGCATGGGGCCACACACGTCGCTGTGGACGAGGTCGAGTATGCCGTCTGCTCTGCGACCGTTTTTGGAGAAGCGTTTTTGCTTTGTCTTGCCTTGCAGGCAAGCCTCACACCCAACGTTGCATCTACCCTTCAGCTCACACCCCTCCAGCCCGCGTACAAGCTTCTGCTCCTGCATGACCTGCAGGGTGCTGTCGGCCACGTGCCCAAGGCGTCTGTGCCACAGCTTCGCAGTTGCTGCTCCCGCGTCTTTAGCCGCCACAGCAGGCGGCATGGATGGTGTCTTGGCGTTCGGCGATGGTGCAACTTCCGCTCCTGCCTCTGCCGCCCCAGCGTGTCCTTCCGCGCTCTTCGTCTGCAAAACGTAGAGCCCATCCGTTCGTGGCACCTTGGCGACAAGGTCTGACGCAGCGTAGGTAATCGTCACATCCTCGTTCTTGAGGATGACGGCTTCCTTCTCTGTGAACACCACTGTCATTGCGTGATCCGTAATCCGCAAGACAGAGAGGAGGTTCGCGGCAAAAGTTGGCATGTAGACAATGTTCTGCAGCCGCAACTCCTTGTCGGCTCCGTTGAGCCGCGTGTGCACGACCTTCTCTCCCTCACCAGCCGCGTACTCGATGCTGCCGTTGGCGCACCGGAACTTGGTCGTGGATGGTGTGAGGGACGAGAAGCTACATGCCTCGCGAGAGGTGTGGTAGTCCGTGCTACTGTCGAGCCCGAAGGCTCCCGGCCGCAGCAGCGCAGAGCCCTTGGGAGGGGCCTTGCTCTCGGCCATCATGCTCGTGGACGTCGAGTCCACCTTCTTACTCATGTTGCTGCTCCCACCACCACCTCCTTCCTTCTTTGGTGCGCGACACTCCCGCGCCCAATGCCCGGCCTTGCCACAATTGTGGCACTTGCCCTTCTTCTTGCCGCTCTTCCCGCCGCCACTACCTCTGCTGTTGCCATGAGAGGAGGTGCCTCCCGAGCCACTCGCATATGCGGCGTTATTGATGACGCCGTTGTTGCGCCGCATGGCCTCGTTCCGGACAAACCCGGAGACACGAGGGTACGTGAACTCCAACTCCTCCCAACCACCCAAGGTGGTGATCATGGGGCTCCAGCTTGGCGGCAAGGCCATGAGGAGAATCATGGCCTGCATCTGTTGGTCGAGCTGCCAGGACATGGCGCGGGCTTCTTGAAGTAGTCCTTCGAACTGCTGGAGGAAGTCCAAGATGGACTCCTCCTCGCCCACCTGCAGCCCGATGAGGCGCTACAGAATGAAGAGTTGATTGGCGAGGAAAGTTGACTGGTACACGTTCGTCAGCTTGGTGTAAGCCTGAGCTGCCGTCGTGCACCCCTCGATGTGGGAGATGAGGGAGGGGCTTATGGACGTGACAAGGAGTGCGAGAGCGATGTCATTCCGCTCTTGCCACCCTGCGTATTCCGCGCTTGCCTCGTCCTCTGGTGCTACCTCCGTCCCTTTCAGCATGTTGAGGTACCCGCGCACGCGCATCACCACCTCAAACTGCCATTTCCACGTGCCGAAGGCTTTGCCATCGAAGCGTGGCCGCACCCAACTCAGCAGGCCGTGAGGTGACTGGAATGATCTCTTGACCCCTCGGCATGATTGCGGTGTGGTCAAGGATGCTCACTTAGTCTCTGCTGTTCTGCTTCGTTGAGGCCGATGTAGGCTGATGAGGCTGATGACTGCTACAGATTTTCAAGGTGCAGTCCGTTGCATACCCCTCCAGCCAATGGTCTCTTAGCTATTGTGGAGGAAGTGCTCCCACACACACGGGGTCATACCCACAAGGGCAGAGCGTAACCCGCTTAGGACTCGAGGGTCATACCAACAATGGTAGAGCGTATCCTCGTTCCTTGTCTGTGGAGAGCAAAAGTGGACCACGGGTCCAACCCGCGTCTGGTCTCTCNCATAACCCTTTGTCACTCCGCACTTGGCCACGGTCTAGAGTAAACGGCGCCGACAGGCAAACCGCCGACCGCCCTTGGTATTTCAACCAAGGTAGAGATCACCCACGGAGTGGTGTTTCCACACTGAAAGGTTCACTTAGCTTGTCCCAACCGTGACCGGAGAGTGTTCCAAACTCTCACCCAACTCGCAATGCTACACACCAAAGTGTGCACTTGCACTTGTTCTTTACACTCTTTCTTGGTGGCCAACAAGGGATTAGTTTTCTCCCAAGTCTCAAGAGTAAGAGATGATGATACAATCACATGCAAATGACAGGCCTTACATAGTCTCTGGTCAGTGCTCCCAGTGGCTCCTTGGAGGGACCTCCCCCCAAGGCTACCCTAGACAGTGTCATCAGTTTTGATGACATGGCACCCTCTGTGACCGCCAAGTGGCGCTTGATCCACCTTGGACCTTAGAGGCTTCTAGGAAGCTTCCTTGGCCCTTTTTAGTCACAAAGAAAATTTGGTCCTGGGAGGATTCGACCCCGGACCTCTCGCTTGCGAGACGGCACCTTCACCCACTAGGCTATAGGAAGTTGTCCTAAGGAGCATGCACCAGGTTCACTACCAAGAGTAGACCAAGGGGACTTGCTCCACAAAGATGAGTAGTGCATGCCTTGTCTCTCTTAGCCTCTCTGGCATGTCGCTGGGGGACTTGCGCTACAAGCGCAGTGCATACCCAGTCTAAATCTTCCGCTGATTGGACCAGGGGCATACACAGAACATAACAGCACTTACATACACTTACACGCACTTGCACGCACTCACACGCACTTGCACACACTTACATGCACTTAGACGCACTCACACGCACTTACACACACTTAAACACACTCACACGCATTTACACGAATTTACCCATATTTACATGTACTTACACACACTTATTCGCACTTTCACGTACTTACACGCACTTACACACACTTACACACACTTACACATACTTACACGGACTTATACGCTCTTCCACGTACTCACACATACTTACACGGACTTACACACACTTACACGCACTTACACGCACTTACACACACTTACATACACTTACACATACTCACACGTAATAACACACACTTACACGCACTCACACACACTTACACGTACTTACACGCACTTGCACACACTTACACGCACTTATACGCACTTCCACGTACTCACGCACACTTACACAGACTTACACGCACTTCCACGTACTTACACGCACATACACGCACTTACACACACTTACACGCACTCACACGCAATTACACTCCCTTATACACACTCACACGTACTTACACACACTTACACGCTCTTGCACACACTTACACGCACTTGCACACACTTACACGCACTCAACTGTACTTACACGCCCTTACATACACGTACACGCACGTACACACACTTACATACCCGTACATGCACTCACACACACTTACACAAAGGTACACCCACTTACACGTACTCACACGTACTTACACACACTTCCACGCACTTACACTCACATACACACACTTACACGTTCTTACACGCACTTACACGCAATTACACACACTTGCACGTACTTACACGCACTTACATACACTTACACCCACTTACAAGCATTTACTTTCTTACACGCACTTACATGCACTTCCATGCACTCATACGCACTTGCACGGACATACACGCACTTACACGCACTTACAAAGACTTACGCACACTCACATGTAATTACACACACTTACACACACTTACACGCACTTACATAAACTTACACGCACTTACACGCACTAATACGCACTCACACACACTTACACGGACTTACACGCTCTTACACGCACTTACATGCACACAAAAGCACTCACATGGACTTACACGTACTTACATGCACATACATGCACTTACACGGACTTACACGCACTTACACACACTTACACACACTTACACGTACTCACACGTACTTACACGTACCTACACGCACTTACACATACTTACATGCACCTGCACGCACATACACGCACTTGCACGCAATCACACGCACTTACACGGACTTATACGTACTTACAGGCACTTACATACACTTACACACACTAACATGTACTTACACACACTTACACGTACTTACACACACTTACACGTACTTGCACGTACTTAGACGCACTCACACGCACTTACAGGCACTCACACGCACTTACACGCAATCACATACACTTACATGCACTTTCACGCACTTTCACGCACTTACACACACTTGCACACACTTAACGCACTTACATGCACTTACATGCACTTACACACACTTCCATGCACTCTCACGCACTTACACAGACTTACACGCAGTTACACGCACTTATACGCACTTACAGGCACTTACACACACTTGCATGTACTCATACGTAATTACACACACATACACGCACTTACACGCACATAGACGCACTTACACACAGTTACATGTACTTACATGCAGTCACACGCACTCACACGCACTTACACGCACTGACACGTACTTACACACACCTACACACACCTACAGGCACTTACACGCACTTACACGCACTTACACATATTTACACACACTTATACGCACTTACACGCACTCTTGGACACTTACTCAAAGTTACATGCACTTACACGCACTCACACGGACTTACACGCCCCTACGTGCACTACATGCACTTACACACACTTACACGCACGTACACACACTTTCACGTACTTACACACACTTACACCCACTTACACACAATTATACGCACTTACACACACTTACACGCACTCACACGCACTTACACACTCACACGCACTTACACGCACTTACACGCACTTACACACATGTACACACACGTACACACACTGACACACACTCACACGTACTTACACGCACTTAAACACACTTACACGGACTTACACAGACTTACAGACACTTAAACACACTTACACACACTTACACATACTCACGCACATTTACAGGCACTTACACGCACTTACACGCACTTACACGCACTTACAAGAACTCACACGCACTTGCACGGACTTATACGGACTTACACATAGGGCTGGTAGTTCGATTACGGTTTGATTAAATTGAAATGAAAATTGACTTTAATTGACCTTTCGATTATTTTAATTTGTTTGAACTGGGTGGATTCAATCTGAAATTTTATTGCTTCAGAGAGGGGGAGTCCCAAACCGTAATTGAATTGTGAATTCAAGAGCCCGATCAATTTGAAATGTTGGCATCATTTTTCACCCTTTCTTCTGAGTGTCCAACACCTGTTTTGACACACATTCTGTGCTTGGTTACATTGCTTCGGTATCCAAGGGGAGAGGGGGTTGGGAAGGACACAGGTTGCACCACAGGGTGCTGATTTTGTGAGGGAGCACAGTCGCTACACAACACATGCATACTCTTGTGATGTTCCAGCCCCTTTTCTTGTGCTATTACCTCTCATTCGCCAGAATTTGACCATTGAGGAGGACGGGATGCATTGCAATCTCGCTTTCATGATGTTATGCATAAGTCGGTTCGGTTTGATTAATTGAATCGAATTGAAAAATTGAATCGAATTGAACTGATTTTTCTGCCCCTGCCGTAGATTGAACTTGAACCTTCAACTTTGTTGAGAAAACGGTTTGGTCGGTTTCGATCTTAACGGTCCCCCAATTGAGCGATTTATCCGTTCAAATCGATTTTCTGAACCGGATTGTAAAATTAAACTACCAGCTCTACTTACACGCACGTGCACACACTTACACGCACTCACACACACTTACACACACTTACACGTACTTGCACACCCTTACACACACACGTACTCACACGCACTTACATGGACTCACACACACTTACACGTACTCACACGCATTTACACGCACTTCCACGTACTTACACGCACTTACACACACTTACACACACTTATACACACTTACATGCACTCACACACACACACACGTACTTACATGCACTCACACGCAGTTGTTTTGTACTTACACGTACTTACACGCACTTACACGCACTTACATACACTTACACGTACTTATACGCACTCACACGCACTTACACGCACTTTCACACACTTACACGTACTTACACGCACTTACACACACTTACACACACTTACACGCACTTACACACACTTACACATTTACACACACTTCCACACACTCACACACACTTACACAGCCTTATACGCACTTACACGCACTTACACACATTTACATGCACTTACACACACTTACACGCACTCACACGCACTTACATGCACTTACACGCACTTACACACACTTACATGCACTCACACGCACTTAGACGGACTTACACAGACTTACACGTACCTACACACACTTATACGCACTCACACACACTTACACATACTTACACGTACTTACATACACTTACACGCACTCACACGCACTTACTCACACTCACACACACTTACACGCAATCACACGCATTTACTTGCACTTACACGCACTTACACGCACTTACACATACTTATACACACTTACACACACTTACACGCACTTACACACACTTACACATACTTACACGCACTCACACGTACTTACACGGACTTGCACACACTGACACGCACTTGCACGCACTCAAACACACTTACACACACTTACACGCACTTACACACACTTACACGCACTTACACACACTTACACACACTTACACGCATTTACACGCACTTACACAGACTTATACGCACTGACGCGTACTTACACGCACTTTCACGCACTTATACACACTTCACGCACTTACACACACTTACACGCACTCACATCAATTACATGGACTTATACGCACTTACACGCACTTACACGCACTTACACGCAATTACACACACTTACACACACTCACACGCACTTACACACACTTACATGCACTTACATGCACTCACACACACTTACACGGACTTACACGCACTTACATGCACTTACACATACTTACACGCACTCGCACGCACTTACACACACTTACACGCACTTACATGTACTTCCACGCACTTATACGCACTCACACGCACTTACACACACTCACACACACTTACACATACTCACACGCATTTACACGTACTTACACATACTTACACGCACTTACACGCACTTACACGCACTTACACCCACTTACACGCACTTATACGTTCTTACACACACTTACACACACTCACACACACTTTCACGGACTTGCATACACTTACACACACTTACATGCACTCAAATACACTTACACGCACTTACACACACTTACACGCACTTACACACACGTACACACTCTTACACACACTTACACGCACTTACACGCACCTACACGCACTTACATGCACTTACACGTACTCACACGTACTTACATGGACTTACACGCACTTACGCGCTATGGTTAAAAAAACGCCTCATTTTTCAGCCATGGGGACGTTTTAAACGCTGGCATACGCTGACGGAGTTGAAACGCCCGTATGGATCCAAATTCAGAGAAAAAAAGTCATTTTTACCTACCATCTTGATCGGCGTCCTGGACCTACTTTCGGACCCAAACCAGAAGTTTACCCCTACCCTTCATACTTAAGAAAAGATTATTCTATTAAGTATGAATGTCATTCATGGTGACATGGTGACGTGACATGAATGGAATGACAACTTCATCACATGATAATGACATGACATGTTGGTGGTGGGCGCCCCCCTGCAGGGGGCCCAGGTGGGGGGGAGGGGGGGGGGGGTTAACTTTCAACGGGAGGCAAAAATGAGGTGTATCGTTGAAAAATGAGGCCGTTATTAGTGCAGCGCTATTCTCAGCGTTAAAAACGATGAGGCGTTTCTTTAACCATAGCTTACGCGCACTTACGCGCACTTACACACACTTACACGCACTTACACGCACTTGCACGCACTTACGCGCACTTACACGCACATGAATCAATTTCTTAACATTACAATATTCTTGATAATGGTCAACATTGGTCAATATCTGCCCAACATTGAACTATGGCCAATATCACATGAACCTCCAATGCCTCAAACCTGGGCTTTAAAGTGCTCCAAACCATATCGTGACTGCAGAAATTGGTTCCTTGCATCAAAGTTGTCCAGATTGACCTCTCCAGCGACCCCAGGTACAGTCAGTGATAAAAAAGTCGATTTTGACATGTGGGGGTCGGTATGGTATCGATATTGACTGTCGACTATCGATGTCAATATTGATATTAATATTGAGGGTCGATATCGACATTGATACAGGGTCGACACAATACTTCTGCCCACCCTACTGGAATCTATGTCTGCACCTGTGCCTTTGCCTTGCACCTCCATGTGCAATTTGTTACCGTGCCTACGCCTGCGAACTGTGCCTGTGCCTGCGCCTACGATCTACGCCCGCATCTGTGCCTGCGCCTGGAATCCACGCCTCCAATATGCACTTGTGCCTACAATCCACCCTTGCAGCACTTGCGCCTGCAATCTGCACCTCTAATCTAAACCAGTGACTCACGCTCCTGCCTGCGCCTGCGCCTATTATCTGTGCCTGCACCTGCCTTTTGAACCTCCGCCTGCACCTATGTTCAGTGTCTGCATCTGCGCCTGCGATGCGTGCTTGCGCCTATGATTTACGCCTGTGCCTGCACCTGCCTTTTGAACCTCCGCCTGCACCTATGTTCAGTGTCTGCATCTGCGCCTGCGATGCGTGCTTGCGCCTATGATTTACGCCTGTGCCTGCACCTGCGATCTGCGCCTGCGCCTACGTTTGCAACTTGCGCCTCTGCATGTGATCTGTGGCTGTGTGTGCGCCTAGAACTGTACCTGCGATCTGTGCCTGTACGTGAGCCTACAACTGTACCTGCGATCTGTGCCTGTACGTGCGCCTACAAGTGTACCTACAATCTGTGCCTGTACGTGCGCCTACAACTGTACCTGCGATCTGCACTTGTGCCTTCGCCTCTGCCTACGCCTACGCCTACGCCTGGAATTTACAGCTGCATATGCGCCTGCACCTGCGCCTGGCCTTCCGCCTATGCCTGCGCCTGCGCCTGCCATCTGCGATCTCCGCTTGAGCCATTGATCTGCACAAGCGCCTGCGCGTGAGCCCATGCCTGCGACTGGGTCTGCACTGCACGTGCGCCTTTGCCTCCGATGTGCACCAGCGCCTACCCCTGTGATCTGCGAATGTGCATGCACTTGTGCCTGCGGTTTCCACCCATGCCTGCGCCTGCGATCTACAATTGGGCCTGTGTTTGCGATCTATCCTCCAGCCTCCGCCCCTCATCTGCGCCTACGCCTGCCATCTGCGCCTGTACCCGCGTCTATGATCTATGCCCTTGCCTGCGCCTGCGCCTGCAATCTACGCCTACGATATGCGCTCGCGCCTACGTCTACCCTCAGTGTCTACCCTCTGCATCTGCCCTCTGCATCTGCCCTCTGCATCTGCCCTCTGCATCTACTCTCTGCATCTGCCCTCTGCATCTGCCCTCTACGTCTGCGCCTGCCCTCTATGCCTGCGCCTGCCTGCGCAAGGGATTTCGGCCTGCGCCTGCACCAGCAAGAGCGTCTGCACCTACGATCTGTGCCCGCGCCTGCAGCAGCAATCTGCGCGCCTGCGATCTCCACCTGCGCCTGCGCCTATGATCTGCGTCTGCGCCTGCGCCTGCCATCTTTGCCCGCGCCTGCGCCTGCTTTTGCCTTTTCAGCCTTTGCTTGTGCATGCGCCTGCGCCTCTGCGTCCGCGATTGGGATCTGTCTCTGCACCTGCGCCTGCGCCTGATCAACACCTGTGCCTGCACCTGTGCGTGCGATGTGCACCAGCGACCACCCCTGCGATCTGCGCCTGCGCCCGCCGCTTGCGCCTGCTCTTGCAATCTGCACCTGTGCCTGCAATGCGTGCCTGTTTCTACAACTGCCGTCTGTACTAGCACCTGTGTCCGCAATTTGCGCCTGCGCATGTGCCTGTGATTTGTGCCAACGCCTGCGCCTACAATCCGCACCTGCGCCTGCGATCCGAGCTTTCTTTGCACCTCAATACCCACAGACATAAGGGCGCACCATCATAGTTTATGGGGCACACCTTATGTGGAAAAAACACCTCACGCCTTCCAGTTAGAGGCGTCTGCCCTGAAAAACACAACTATTGTTTGACAACTTCCACATGTCAGCTAGCGTTTGTCCCCTCCAAGCTGCAATTGGCTAGACCGCTGCATGCTTCTTACACAACAAATGACAGACGACAGACGACAGACGACAGACGACAGACGACAGGTCACAAACAACGCCAGCCAACACACGGGCAAGGCCAGGCTTCACTTGTGCTCACCTGACTTGACAGCCGAGGAATAACGCAAAGGAGCGGAGTAACGTAACGTCAGATGCCTTTCTGCTGCAGCACCTTCTGCTGCAGCACCTTCTGCTGCAGCACCTCCGTTGTTCCGCCACAGGGTTGTCGTCAGCAGCAGCAGCGGCAGCGCAACCTGGCATAGCATGCCAGGAGGAACTCAGCAACGCAGCGGGGCCCTACTTCCGCAGCAATGTGTAGCACTGCGTAAGCAGGTGAGTGAGCAGCAGGTCCTTGTCTCTCAATGAAAGCAGCCAGTGGAGACACTGAGCGTCATCCTCCTCAGCCTCGTCTCCTCAGCCTCATCTCCTCAGCCTCGTCTCCTCAGCCTCGTCTCCTTAGCCTCGTCTCCTCAGCCTCGTCTCCTCAGCCTCGTCTCCTCAGCCTTGTCTCCTCAGCCTCGTCTCCTCAGCCTCGTCTCCTCAGCCTCGTCTCCTCAGCCTCGTCTCCTCAGCCTCGTCTCCTCAGCCTCGTCTCCTCCACCTTGCCTCCTCCACCGCACCTCACCCCATTTCAGCTGCCATGCTGGATCCGTCCACGGTTGGGGTGTCAGTGCGATTGGCCCCACTTCGTTTGCGAGCCTTGCTGACGCTGCAGCACCTGCCCAATCCGCCTCCCTCCGCTTGACATCACTGTCTTCCGTCGCCCACTGCGACCCCTTGGTGGCCACCATCGCCATCAGCACCACGACCACGACGGCCACTGCCACCGTCACTCAACGCAACAGCATCCAAGGCATGTGAACGCGCCAGAGTCGATGCCGGCAGAGTCCGCCAGTAACTGAGGCACGGCTGAGGCACGTCTGAGGCACGTCTGAAGTACGACGCCGACGCTGCACCAGTCCACCTGCTGCACCGGCTTCCTCGTCATCGTCATTTGCCACAAACACAAATACGGATCCCAACCTCACAAACGTTTCTCGAGGACGGACGCCATTGTCACCCACACGCAACAAACGTTTCTCGAGGACGGACGCCATATGGCGCCATAGAGCTGTAGGATGGTTGAGGAGCTCCAACGAGCGTGACGACGACGACACGGCAAACATTGGGACAGACTGCCACTCACCCTTTGTCTACACTACAACCTGAAACAGCCCTAGCAAATGAAATATTTGGCCCCTCGTCGTGACCTGTTGATACAGGGGGAATACCTAAGCACCGAAACAGGTCCAGGGGTTGAACCCGTCCCCCATTAGAACTGAAAGGAGGGAAAAAGTACATAATCTTAAGGAAGTGGAGGGTTTCAAGAGGCAGAAAGGTTGGTTGAAGATGATATTACATGGGCCTACGATTCAAACGAAGTCAAATTCAAAGGACTTCAGTTTTCTCCCATGTTTTTAAAGAGGAGAGAATAGATGAACCCAATGTGTTGTTGAAAGGCAAAGAGGGCTGTAGCCAGAAATGTTGGAGTAGAGGAGGAGGATGTGTTTGTCCATCTTTATTACAAAATGATATGGAAGCGAGTGGATGGGATGACATGAAGTCAAGGGAAGGACAGGGAAGTGGTTGAAGGGGGCCAAAGAGAAGGTAAATAGGGTCTGATGGGAGATTAAATATTGAGCCACTCATCGTGACCTATTGAGGTCGGGAGGATACCTCAGCACCAAAACACGTCCAGGGGTCAAGCATGTCCCCATTGGGTTTCATAAAGGAGGGAACAGTAGATTATGGGTTGTTTCAATGCCCTTATATAGTTAGGGTAGTGGAAAGTTTCAAGCGGCAATGAGGTTGGTTGATGAGGAAATTGCAGGGGCCTCGGAGTTTGAAGAGGTCTAATTTGAAGGATTTGCGACAAAAACCTCGATTTTCTCCAATTTCTTTCTAAAAAGGAGGGAAGAGATCAGCCAAATCGTTTTCTGAAGGGCTGAGGGGAATGTAGCCAGACATTTTGGTGTAGGGGAGGAGAATGGGTTTCCCCATTGTTCTTGCCAAATGAGATGGAAGCGAGTGGATCGGATGACTTACCATGTTGCATTGAAGGGATGTGGCCAAGGTACACAGGGTCCGACGGGAGGCCAAGAAAGATGTGGTTGCACATGCATAAAAGTCTTTTGGATGCGGCCTTGGTTATAGTCTTTGACAGAGGAGGAAGCAATGTTCAATGCTTTCGTCTTAATGGCATAAGAGGCATAAACCTTGTTTTTTCATGTTTATAAAATGAGTGCAATGAGCAATTACGAAGGATAATAAGAGGATGGTAGTCATTTGTACAACTAGTGGGAGGTGGGAAAACTTGCAACGCAGAGATGGGCACTGGGTGTTGTTGTAGCCAATTGTTTTAACATGAGGGATAGAGAGAGTGAGGCGCGAAAAGGCCTGCATAGATCTCGAAGTTTCTTTGTGAGAGGGAACCTTGGCAGTTTGATGGGACTTTTGGCCGGGCTGGGAGACCAATGAGGTGGTCATTTCCATCTACGAACACAGGGGACGAGGTCTTGCCGTGGGTCATGTGCGGCAGGTTCCACGACTGGGGTTGGAGTTGAAAAGTGAGAATAACCACTAGTGTTGCGTGGTGGAGGGGAGGTGGACAGGTTGATATCACGGGGATCAGCAGTCCTGCGAGATCTCCAATGGTGAAATTTTGAGTGTAGTGGAGTGCGCGTGCTATAGATGATCCCGTGTGGAGGACCCTTGCCGAGGAAAAAGGGATTGAGTCAAGCATATCCAAAAGAGCACGTTGGTGTGCATGAGAAAAGGATGAGAGGGGGGTGGAGAAATGGTTTCCAAGGTGAAGTTATTTGCACGGAGCCTTCATTCAGATTGAGGGATGTCCAAGGGGATGACATCTTCCTTACACAGGAAATGATTGTAGATGGTGTATAAATGAGGGCTTTCTTCAAAGAAATGGCAAGGGGTGTGACAACTGTGGAAGAGGCGGTGAACAGTTGAAAAACGAAGCATCAGCAAGGATTAAGTGAGGGGAACTTGAGGTGGCCTAGAATTGGATGGAAAAGAATGAAGTGTTATTTTTTCAAGAAGGCTTGCATGAAAATTGTTGGGTGTTTCCATTGTGGCTCACCATGAAGGAGAAAAGAGTAAAGCCAATGGCTGCTTGGGCTACAGTGTGTGGTAGGCCACACGACTCCAAGGCCTCCATGACCCTTAAGAGCACATGTTGTTACAAAGGAGTACAGACGAAGAGCTCTGGGAATTTTTTTCCCAGCTTGTATCAGAGGAGAAGAAATCTAGGAGCATGTCATTTATGTTGTGGAGGTAGACCAGAGTAGGAGGGCATACGTAGGAGTAATTTAGAAACCAGGGGTTAAGATACGAGTAGATGAAAAAAACTTTGGACTAATCTAAGTATGTATCCAACATCTATGGGCACCACTACCCAAATTGTTACAACAAAAAGGTTACAAAATCCAATTTTCCTAACAGATTGACCCCTAATGTTTCAACAGCCAATGTTGAACCTACTCACTTTGCAATAGAACATGTTAAAGACTCTTATGCTTTGACGTCCGATGTTGAAATAACCAATGTTGTACTTGCTGCTGTTGCTTATGCCAGTGTTACACCTACAAATATTGCAACTTCAAAGATTACAACGGGGAAGATAAGGACATGGTATGGTCTTTAATGAAGCTTTTTCAACCAGTACACAAATAATGCTGATGAGAAGATTATCCATAGAGAGAGGCGGCTGGGGGAGTGAGTTCGTGCATCCATACTGTCGAATGCTGTGCTTGCAGGTGCAAGAGAGGAGTTGAGGCAGAGGTGAGCTCAGGGGGAGGGTGAAAGGCTAGAGACAGCAACTCGGCAGTTACGATAGAGTTATAGAGTGGTAGAGTTTGAGGCAGAGGCGAGGTGCTTCAGAGAGCTGGAGGAAGGAGAAAAGACTCAAGTGACATCGGCAGAGAAGATGATGCTGGCAGCAGATATGCCAAAAATGCAGAGGGTTCCAGGTAGCAGGTGGCAGAAGAGTTGGGAGGCGGTGTGCAGGAGGATGAAGGCTGAGGCATAGGAGAGGTTGAGCTTGGGGGAGCTGTGGACGGCAGATGGGTTGGTGAAGGTATTTGCACATTTGCGGAGATTTCAACTGCTGGAAGCGTTGGATGTTTGGGGGAGTCAGATGGTTGCAGAGGCGGATGAGAGGTTGGCTGACTGCAGGAGGACAAGTTGGCTGAGAGAAGAGAAACTGCTGAAGGAGTTGGGGAAGGTGTGTCAGCTTGAGATGCTGGAAGAGGGGATGCAGGCTGAGAGGAACCAGGAGGAACTGCAGGAGCAGGTGGATGCGCTGGTGCTTTTGCTGAGGATATGTCAGTGGGAGGACGTGGTAGAGCGGATGAAGGTGCAAAAAGGAGTTTGTCAGCAGGCAGTGCAACGAGTGCGTTGGAGAGTGCTGGTTTCTCACAGGAAACCTTGGAGTCAGAGGCAGTGGAGGGATTAGGTGGAGCCGAGGCTGAGACATTGCTGGGCAGTTACACGCGTTTTGGAGGCGGGATGTAGCGAGCTGTGGTCTCTGTGGCAGGAGGCGATGAGAGCGGGAGTGATGCTGGTTCATCGGTGGAGAGAGGCTTGTCCTGCGGTGACGGAGGTGCGGTTGCAGAGGAAGTGCTTGTCTGCTGCGAGATGGAACCACCAATGGAGGTACCGTAGTTGAGGAGCATGAAGTTGTTCAGTTCTTTGCGGGAGAAGACTGGAGTGTCAGAGAAGAGGACAAGAGCCATGGCAGCGGCAGGGTCGAGAGAGGCTTCAGTTGAGGAGGCGGCTTGGGGCGAGGAGAGTGGATCATCAGGGTAGAGGTAGTCATTGTAGTAGTAGTCCAAGTAGTCATCCTGGAAAGGAGGAAGCACTTCTGAAGGAGGAGGAGTGCATTCGAAGGTCAACATGATGGCAGTGTCATGAGGAGAGCAGGATGGCGGCAGTTTGCGGATTGTGGATGAGTGGCAATGCAGCAGTTGTCCTTGTTACAGCGACGCGCCCATACACGTCTCTGGTTGCCAGGACAACTGTGGAGCTGGGCGCAGGGGCAAACCACGTGCGCGGCGTTGGAGAATGCAGACGCTGCGGAAGATAGCTGATCAGAGAGGACGCGCGTCGGTGACGAACTTCAGGCGGCAGGAGGAGATTGATTTGGCTGATGAATGGTGCAAGGTTGTTGAACGCTGTGCCCATACACAGTGTCGTTTGACCTTGCAGTTGAAGGAGGAAGAGAGAAGCGGATCTTCAGCTGGCTGGAAGGGACGGCGCAGTGCAGCAGCGTCAGTGTGAGTGAGGCAGCAGCGGAGAGAGCCAGGATCTTTCTCTGGGCTCTGATACCATGTCAGGAAAATGGGAGCAGTGGAGCATGCAGAGGAGCAGAGAAGCAAGTGGCGTGGAAGCTGCCACAAAGATGCGGAAGGCTGACGGAAGATGACGTCACAGCAGGCACAGAAGCCTGAGGGCAAGAGAAGGCTGCGCGAGGAGCGGAAGCGACGAAGCGCTGAGGATGAGTGATAAAGAGCGGCACTTCAGCAGTGAAGAAAGGCTGGGCACCGAAGCGCGGGCGGAAGGCCACCGTGGTTGGGGCACCTCAGTGAGTGAGACAGGCAAGCGAGGAGCAGACAACAGCTTTGAGGCACAGCTGTGAAGTGCAGCTGACTGAGGACCAGAGGCCTGAGAGCAAGCGAGAGACCAAGGGCCCGGAACTCTTTGCGGAGACGATAGATGATTGAGCGGTAGCAACGAGCGGAGCAATGAGAGCGATGAGATAATGAACGGAAATTGAACTGAGGCAATGAGGAAATGATGATGAAGGAATCAGAGGAGGAATTGACTGAGGCAACAGAATACAGGAGTCCTACTGCTATTAGTACTTGGAGGAGTCTAGCTAGGCCTGAAGCTAGAGTACAGAGTACAGGCACCTGCACCCATTAGGGCGGGCGGTGCAAGATGTGAAGCCGCAGCCGCCATTGTGCTGCTGCTGCTGCTTCTGTGTCTGCGCGGTGCGGAGGCGCGGTGCGGCCCCGCACGATCGTGTGCTCTTGGGAGTCCTCCCTGGTTGAGTGGAGGACGTGCTTCTTCTGCCGAGCCTTGGTTGTAGCCACGGCGAACGGACCAGGGAGCAGGACTGTTGTCGGCAGATCTTGTCGGTCGTTACGTGGCGTCGAAGGTCCGTTGGCGTTCATCGTGGTGGGTTCGGACGGTTGGATGGTCAGACCGGAGAAGCCTGATTAGTCATGCCGTCTGAGCCGTTCAGGCGGCAGGACGCGGGAGGTGAACCGGGACCAGACTGGCTTTTCCATTTCCCGCTGAGTGGGCGTCCAGGGGAGAGTTGAATGACGCCACAGAGACAGAGGAGAACCCGGTTGAGCCTTGTGAGTCTTGATCAAGATTCCGACAGTATTCTACCTTGTTTATACCTGCAAGGTCATGCCTAGTACACGTGCACTGTGATCGGGCACTCTGACCGTGGTTGAATCATGTCATGATTCATAGAAGTTAATGTCACTTGGTTCACATTGTGGTCATGGTAAGTGGCACGGGCCAACTTTGTCAAGGCATTGCCCACAATAGCCACACCAAGCCACCGTATTTCTACCTTGTTTATACCTGCAAGGTCATGCATAGTACATGTTGTCAGAAGAATGCGATGAGTGAGGACAGCAGGAGCAGAAGCAGGTAGAAGCAACTTGTAACGCGCAGGCGGGTCAAAGAAGTGACAGAAGTAGAGAGGTGCGAGCAGTCACGAGAAGTTAGTCGCAAAGATTGAAGAGAGACGAGACGCCGGAGCTGCAAGGTAGGCAGGAGTCTCAGAAAGAGAATTGTGATGGCGAGGCAGGTGACGGAGAGCAAGTGCTGAGCGAAGGATGACGGAGTGAAGGGCGGTGAGCAGAGAGTGGTCGGCAAAGGCCGAAGGAGTGAGAGGCGAGTAGAGCGAGAACACGGCATCAAAGTCGCGGAACCAAAGAGAACAGGATGGACAGAACTGTTCTGGTTAAACTAGGAGGGGATAAACATCCTCCATATATGCAAAAGCAGAATACAGGATTCATGATTTTACGACTTCCTGTGCGCTAGCCGAACCCACTTCTGCTATGACCACTAATTAGGGGATGACTGGGCAGGATATTTGTTGGTCGGTTCTGTTCGGCAACGGCTAGTGATCGTGATGGCCGAGGTGGTTCCGCCAGGAGCTAAACCGTTATTGAGTGACAGCTTGGAATATCCGAGGGATAAGAGTTGGTGGTCATCTTCTATATTCCAACACATGTAAATTGTGATTGGGTACTCTGACCGTGGCTGACTCGTGTTACAATTCGTAGACGTTAAAGTCATTTGGTAAACTTTGTGGTCATGGTCAGTGGCACATGCCAACGTTTTCAAGACATTGCGCACAACAGCCATGCCAAGCCACCGGGTTTTTACCTTGTTCATACCAGCAAGGTCATGCATAGGACATGTGCACTGTGATTGGGCATTCTGAACGTGGCTGACTCGTGTTACGATTCGTAGAAGTTCAAGTCACTCGGTTAACTCTGTGGTCATGGTTAGCTGCACAGGCCAACTTTGTCAAGGCATTGCGCACAATAGCCACACCAAGCCACCAGTATTCTACCTTGTTTTCACCTGCAAGGTCATGCACAGTACGTGTACACTGTGATTGGGCACTCTGACCGTGGCTGACTCGTGTTACAATTCGTAGAAGTTAAAGTTACTTGGATGAATTTGTGGTCATGCCAACTTTGTCAAGGCATTGCGCACAATAGCCACACCAAGCCACCAGTTTTTTGCCTTGTTTATACCTGCAAGGTCATGCATAGTACATGTGCACTGTAATTGGGCACTCAGACCGTGGCTGACTCACGTTACAATTTGTAGAAGTTAAAGTCACTTGGATACGTTTGTGGTCATGGTCAGTGGCACATGCCAACTTTGTCAAGGCATTGCACACAATTGCCACAGCGAGCCACCTGTTCTTTACCTTGTTTACACCTGCACGGTCATGCATAGTACATGTGCACTGTGATTGGGCACTCTGACTGTGGCTGACTCGTGTTACAATGCGTAGAAGTTAGAATCACTTGGTAAACTTTGTGGTCATGGTCAGTGGCACATGCTAACTTTGTCAAGGAATTGCGCACAATGGCCATACCGAGCCACCAGTATTCTACCTTGTTTGAAACTGCAATATCATTCCTAGTACATCTGCACTGTGATTGGACACTCTGACCGTAGCTGACTCGTGTTATGATTCATAGAAGTTGGTTAACTTTGTGAGCATGGTCAGTGGCACAGGCCAACTTTGTCAAGGCATTGCGCACAATAGCCATGCCAAGCCACCAGTATTCAAACTTTCTTATACCTGCAAGGTCATGCATAGTACATCTGCACTGTCATTTGGCACTCTGACCGTGGCTGACTTGTGTTACGATGCGTAGAAGTTAAAGTCACTTGGTAAACTTTGTGGTCATGGTCAGTGGCACAGGCCAACTTTGTCAAAGCATTGCGCACAATAGCCACACTGAGCCACCAGTATTATACCTTGTTTATACCTGCAAGGTCATGCATATTACACGTGCACTGTGATTGGACACTCTGAACGTGGCCGACTCGTGTTACGATGCGTAGAAGTTAAAGTCACTTGGTCAACTTTGTGGTCATGGTCAGTGGCACATGCCAACTTTGTCAAGGCATTGCGTACAATAGCCGTGCCAAGCCACCAAATGTTTACCTTATTCATGCCAGCAAGGTCATGCATATTACATGTGCACTGTGATTGGGAAATCTGACCGTGGCTGACTCGTGCTACGATGCGTAGAAGTTAAAGTCACTTGGTAAACTTTGTGGTCATGGTCAGTGGCACATGCCAACTTTGTCAAGGCATTGCGCACAATATCCACACCGAGCCACCAGTATTCTACCTTTTTTGAACCTGCAAGATCATGCCTAGTACATATGCACTGTGATTGGACACTCGGACCATGGCTGACTCGTGTTATGATTCATAGAAGTTAAACTCACTTGGTTCACTTTGTGATCATGGTCAGTTGCACAGGCCAACTTTGTCAAGGCATTGCCCACAATAGCCACACCGAGCCACCAGTATTCTACCGTGTCTGCACCTGCAAGATCATGCCTAGTACATCTGCACTGTGATTGGAACTCTGACCGTGGCTGACTCGTGTTATAATTCGTAGAAGTTAAAGTCACTGGGATACGTTTGTGGTCATGGTCAGTGGAACATGCCTACTTGGTCAAGGCATTGCCCACAAAAGCCACACCAAGCCACCGGGTTTTTACCTTGCTTATACCTGCAAGTTTATGCCTAGCACACGTGAACTGTGATTGGGCGCTCTGACTGTGGCTGACTCATGTGATGATTCACAGACGTTAAAGTCACTTGGTTCACTTTGTGGTCATGGTTAGTTGCACAGGCCAACTTTTTCAAGGCATTGCCCACAATAGCCACACCAAGCCACCGGGTTTTTACCTTGTTCATACCTGCAAGGTCATGCATATTACATGTGCACTGTGATTGGGCAGTCTGACCGTGGCTGACTCGTGTTACAATGCGTAGAAGTTAAAGTCACTTGGTACACTTTGTGGTCATGGTCAGTGGCACATGCCAACTTTATCAAGGCATTGTGCACAATAGCCACATCCAGCCATCAGTATTCTGCCTTGTTTATAAGTGCAAGGTCATGCCTAGTATACGTGCACTGTGATTGGGCACTCTGACCGTGGTTGACTCATGTCACGATTCATAGAAGTTAATGTCACTTGGTTCACATTGTGGTCATGGTCAGTGGCACAGGCCAACTTTGTCAAGGCATTGCCCACAATAGCCACACCAAGCCACCGTGTTTTTACCTTTTTTATACCTGCAAGGTCATGCATAGTACATGTTGTCAGAAGAATGCGATGAGTGAGGAAAGCAGCAGAAGCAGGTAGAAGCAACTTGTAACGCGCAGGCGGGTCAAAGAAGTGACAGAAGCAGAGAGGTGCGAGCAGTCACGAGAAGTTAGTCGCAAAGACTGAAGAGAGACGAGATACCGGAGCTGCGAGGTAGGCAGGAGTCTGAGAGAGCGAATTGTGATGGCGAGGCAGGTGACGAAGAGCAAGTGCTGAGCAAATGATGACGGAGTGAAGGGCGGTGAGCAGAGAGTGGTCGGCAAAGGCCGAAGGACTGAGAGGCGACCAGAGCGAGAACACGGCGGCAAAGCCGCGGAACCAAAGGGAACAGGATGGACAGAACTGTTCTGGTTAAACTAGGAGGGGATAAACATCCTCCATATATGAAAAAGCAGAGTACATGATTCATGCAGTTATGGCTTCTTGTGCGCTAGCCGAACACGCTTGTGGTATGACCACTTATAAGGGGATGACTCTGCAGAATAGTCGTTGGTCGGTTCCGTTCACCAACGACTAGTGATCATGATGGTCGAGGTGGTTCCGCCAGGAGCTAAACCGTTATTGAGTGACAGCTTGGAAAATCTGAGGGATGCGAGTTGGTGGTCATCTTCTGTATTCCAACACAATTTTGATTGGGCACTCTGACCGTGGCTGACTCGTGTTACAATTCGTACACGTTAAAGTCACTTGGTTAACTTTGTGGTCATGGTTAGTTGCACAGGCCAACTTTGTCAAGGCATTGCGCACAATAGCCACACCAAGCCACCAGTATTTTACCTTGTTTGCACCTGCAAAGTCACAGAAACCAAAACCAGGTCACAGAATCCAAAGCCGGGTGACAAAAACCAAAGCCGGGTCACAGAAACCAAAGCCGAGTCACTGAAACCAAGGCCGGGTCACAGAAACCAAAGCCCGGCCATAGAAACCAAAGCCGGGTCACAGAAACCAAAGCCGGGTCACAGAAACCAAAGCCGGGTCAAAGAAACCAAATCCGGGTCAAAGAAACCAAACCCGGGTCACAGAAACCAAAGCTGGGTCACAGAAACCAAAGTTGGGTGACCAAAACCAAACCCGGGTAACGAAAACCAAAGCTGGGTCACAGAAACCAAAGCCGGGTCACAAAAACCAAAGAAGGAACACAGAAACCAAAGCTGGGTCCCAGAAACCAAAGCTGGGTTACGGAAACCAAGGCCAGGTCACAGAAACCAAAGCCGGGGAACAGAAACCAAAGCCGGGTCACAGAAACCAAACCCAGATGACAGAAACTAAAGCCGGGTCACAGAAACCAAAGCCCGGTCACGAAAACCAAGCCGGATCACAGAAACCAAAGCCCTTGTCACAGAAACCAAAGCCGGGTCACAAATACCAAAGCCGGGTCAAAGAAACCAAAGCCAGGTCAAAGAAACCAAAGCCGGGTCACAGAAACCGAAGCCGGGTCACA
>SZWC01002255.1:165349-182322 GCA_023375785.1 Penium margaritaceum
AGAAACCAGAGCCGGGTCACAGAAACCAAAGCCGGGTCACAGAAACCAAAGCCGGGTCAGAAAAACTAAATCTGGGTCACAGATACCAAAGCCGGGTCACAAAAACCAAAGCCGGGTCACACAAACAAAAGCCGGGTCACAGAAACCAAAGCCAGGTCACAAAAACCAAAGCCGGGTCACAGAATCCAATGCCAGTTCAGAAAAACCAAAGCCAGGTCACATAAACCAAAGCCGGGTCAAAGAAACCAAAGCCGGGTCACAGAAACCAAAGTTGGGTCACAGAAACCAAAGTCGGGTCACAGAAACCAAAGCCGGGTCACAGAAACCAAAGCCAGGTCACGGGAACCAAAGCCGGGTTACAGAAACAAACGTCGGGTCACAGAAACGAAAGCCGGGTCACAGAAACAAAAGCCTGGTCACAGAAACGAACGCCAGGTCACAGAAATGAACGTCTGGGACACAAAAAGCAAAATCCGGGTCACAGAAACAAAAGTCGGGTCAGAAGAACCAAAGCCTGGTCGCAAAAACCGAAGCCGGGTCACAGAATCCAAAGCTTGAAAGCCGGGTCACAGCTTGAAACCAACCAAAGTATGCATATGTGACTGACCACGAACAAAGAACTTCACTTCATGCGGTCATCATTTACAACTCACAACAAGAGTAACTAATAGTCAGAGGGGGTAACAATGGTTTGGGAACACTAGCTGTCAACAAGAAAGCACAAAGACCTTTGATACGCAATGACACGGCGTGGTAACAATGTAGAGTGACAAACCAAAGTAGGCATGTGTCACAAACCATGACCAAACGGATTTCACAGTGTGTGGTCAACGTGGAAAACTCATACCACGAGTCACAAATGGTCAGTGGGGAAGACCATGGGTTGGGAACACTAGTTATCAACTAGGAAGTAGAAATTTATTCAACAAGTAGTGGCACGGTGTGGCTAGCGTGCACAGTGACCAACCAAAGGATGCATATGTCACTGACTATGACTGAAGAAGTCCACTATGTCTGGTCAACATTGACAACTGATAACACGAGTCACAAATGGTTATAGGAGAGACAATGGTTTGGGAACGCTATGTATCAACTATAAAGGACAAAGATATTCAATACGTAGTGGCACGATGTGACTACTATACACACCAAACAACCAAACTAGGCATATGTCACTGACCATGACCAGATTATTTCAATATGGGTGATCAACGTTGACCAACCGTAACACGAGTCACAAACGGTCAGGGGAGGAAACAATGCTATGGGAATATCAGTTGTCAACTAGCAAGTACAACGACCTTCAGTCAGTAGTAGTACGGGGTGTGGCTACCATGCACAATGACCGACCAAAGTAGGCATATGCACTGCTTTTGACCAAATAAATCCGCTGTGTGTGGTCAACGTTGACAACTCATCAAACGAGTCACAAATGGTCAGGGGGGGGAACAATGGTTTGGGAACACCAAGTATAAAGTAGCAAGCATAAGGAGCTGCAATAAGGTTTGGCACGGTGTGGATACCATGTACGATGACCAATCAAAGTAGGCATATGTCACTGACCATGACCAAATAATGTCACCATGTGTGGTACACTTTGACAACTCATAACACGAGTCACAAATGGTCAGAGTGGAAGATAATGGTTTCTCAATACTAGTTATTGACTAGAAAGTACAAGACCCTTCAATATGTAGTGGCACATTGTGGCTACAATGCACAGTGACCTACCAAAGTATGCATGTGTCACTGACCATGAACAAAGAATTTCACTTCATGTGGTCAATGTTGACAACTCACAACACGAGTCATAGATATTCAGAGGGGGTAACAATGGTTTCGGACCACTATCTATCAACAAGAAAGCACAAAGACCTTTGATACCTAGTGACACGACGTGGTAACCATGTACAATGTCAAACCAAAGTAGGCATATGTCACAAACCATGACCAAACGGATTTCACAGTGTGTGGTCAACGTTGAAAACTCATAACATGAGTCACGAATGGTCAGTGGGGGAGACCATGGGTTGGAAACACTAGTTATCAACTAGCAAGTAGAAATATTTTCAACAAGTAGTGGTACGGTGCGGCTAGCATACACAGTGACCAACCAAAGGATGCATATGTCACTGACCATAACCGAAGAAGTCCACTATGTGTGGTCAACATTGACAACTCATAACACGAGTCACAAATGGTCAGAGGGAGAGACAATGGTTTGGGAACCCTATGTATCAAATAGAAAGGAAAAAGAACTTCAATACATAGTGGCATGGTATGGCTAATATGCACACCAAACAACCAAACTAGGCATATGTCACTGACCAGGACCAAACAATTTCAACATGGGTGGTCAACATTGACCAACCATAACACGAGTCACAAACGGTAAGGGGAGGAAACAATGCTATGGGAATATCAGTTCTCAACTAGCAAGTCCAATGACCGCCAGTCTGTAGTAGCACGGTGTGGCTACCATGCACAATGACCGAAAGCAGGCATATGTACTGCCTTTGACAAAAGAAATCCGCTGTGTGGTGAACGTTGACATTTCATAATACGAGTCACAAATGGTCAGAGGGGGAAACAATGGTTTGGGAACACCAAGTATCAAAAAGCAAGCACAAGGAGCTTCAATACGTTGTGGCACAGTGTGGATACCATGCACGATGACCAACCAAAATAGGCATATGTCAATGACCATGTCCAAATAATGGGACTAAGTGTGGTAAACCTTGACAACTCATAACACGAGTCACAAATGGTCAGGGTGGAAGATAATGATTTGTGAATACTAGTTATCGACTAGCAAGTACAAATACCTTCAATATGTAGTGGCACAGCGTGGCTATAATGCACAGTGACCAACCAAAGTATGCATGTGTCACTGTCCATGAACAAAGAATTTCACTTCATGTGGTCAACATTTACAACGCACAACACGGATCACAGATAGTCAGAGGGGGCTAACAATGGTTTGGGAACACTAGCTGTCAACAAGAAAGCACAAAGACCTTCGATACGTAATCACACGGCGTGGTAACCATGTACAGTGACAAACCAAAGTAGGCATATGTCACAAACCATGACCAAACGGATTTCACAGTGTGTGGTCAATGTTGAAAACTCATAACACGAGTCACAAATGGTCGGTGGGGGAGACCATGGGTTGGGAACACTAGTTATCAACTAGCAAGTAGAAAGATTTTCAACAAATAGTGGCACGGTGTGGCTAGCGTTTACAGTGACCAACCAAAAGATGCATATGTCACTGACTATGACCGAAGAATTCCACAATGTGTGGTCAACATTGAGAACCCATAACACGAGTGACAAATGGTCAGAGGGAGAGACAATGGTTTGGGTACCCTATGTATCAACTAGAAAGGACAATGAACTTCAATACGTAGTGGCACGGTGTGGCTACTATGCACACCAAACAACCAAACTAGATATATGTCACTGACCATGACCAGATAATTTCAATATTGGTGGTCAACGTTGACCAACCATAACACGGGTCACAAGCGGTCAGGGGAGGAAACAATGATATAGGAATATCAGTTATCAACTAGCAAGTACAGCGACCTTCAGTCAGTAGCAGCAGGGTGTGGCTACCATGCACAATGACAGACCAAAGTAGGCATATGTACTGCCCTCGACCAAAGAAATCAGCTATGTGTGGTCAACGTTGATAACTCTTAATACGAGTCACAAAAGGTCAGAGGGGGAAAAAATGGTTTGGGATTACCGAGTATCAAATAACAAGCACAAGGAGCTTCAATACGTTGTTGCACAGTGTGGATACCATGCACGATGACCAACCAAAGTAGGCATATGTCATTGACCATGACCAAATAATGGCACTAAGTGTGGTAAACCTTGACAACTCATAACACAATTCACAAATGGTCAGGGTGGAAGATAATGGTTTGTGAATACTAGTTATCGACTAGCAAGTACAAATACCTTCAATATGTAGTGGCACAGTGCGGCTACAATGCACAGTGACCAACCAAAGTATGCATATGTCACTGACCATGAACAAAGAATCTCACTTCATGTGGTCAACATTTACAACTCACAACACGGGTCACACATAGTTAGAGGGGGCTAAGAATGGTTTGGGAACACTAGCTGTCAACAAGAAAGCACAAAGACCTTCGATATGTAATGACACAGCGTAGTAACCATGTACAGTGACAAACCAAAGTAGTCATGTGTCACAAACCATGACCAAATGGATTTCACAGTGTGTGGTCAATGTTGAAAGCTCATAACACGAGTCAAAAATGGTCAGTGGGGGAAACCATGGGTTGGGAACACTAGTTATCAACTAGCAAGTCCAAATATTTTCAACAAGTAGAGGCATGGTGTGGATAGCGTGCACAGTGACCAACCAAAGGATGCATATGTCACTGACTATGAACGAAGAGGTGCCAGACAGAAATCCACCGCATCTCTGCTGGGAAGAAGGTAGATCCGCGGAAGGAAGTCGCCGCGACCCACAAGTCTGCGGAAAGAGATGGCCGCGACCACAGATCCGCAGAGGAGGATGAAGGGGAGGCCGTGGAGCACCGGAGGACGCGCAAGGAATACTGGCTCCCGCAATGAGGTTGCGGTAGAGAGTGGGGTGGCGCGGAATCCAGTGGCGGTGGAGGAAGACAGGCGGGAAAAGTGGCAACCAGGGAACAAACAATCAACGGTGGCTCCTCTACGGCTATCTCAAGCGCTTGTCGCGGAGAAGGCAAAAAGGGGTGGGATAGGCAGAGATGAGAGTCCGCGGTGGAAAGAGAACATGTGCTGAGCCGTGGAGAGGTGAGAGTGAAGCAGAAGCGTCGGACGTGCAAAACATCCGTCGGCAGAACTGGATGTCAGGAAGAGGGCAGCAGAAGCTCGGCCGATGAGAGCCCAGGGTGGGCAGCGGTAATCAAGGAGGAGATCCGGGAGAACGCACCATGTGAAGACGAAGATTCAAGGAAGAACACAAGACTGCGCGCATCCAAGCCGCGGAGTGAAGGAAGAAGTAGTAGTAGGGCAATGGTGTAGAAGAAGTAGTCTGTTGCGTGATCAAGGATGAGACTCGCGGTGTGCGTAACGCACCGCGCGGAGTCCAAAGTAGAGGAAAAGGTGATTTAGGAGGAGACTTAGAGAACTAGGTTGGGTGAGTATAAAGTAGTTGTGCAAGGGAGGAACCAGCAGTGATGTTATCTTGATCTGATCTTGTACTGTCTGACTTGGTGCAAGTATCATTTCCAGTTGAGAGACTCAAGTCCTGATTCATTCAGATCCAGGCTGCCGCCTCATGTATCGTTGATCTGCGCATTGTCAAGCAAGTCCTTACTTCCACTCCCGCTTCCTATCTGAGATCCGCCCTTGTCTAAGGAATAGGAAGAGTGCTCTCCGCGGAGGTTTTCCGCGGAGGACGAAATCTTCTCCTCTGAGTGAGTGCATGTCCCACTGGTCGCTCCACTTCTGATCTTGGGTCCAACAAGGATTCCGCTGGTAACTGTCGCCACCAAGCAACGCAAGAACGGTGAAGGGTGCTACCGGCAACGGCGCGGCCTTGTGCACAGCAACAAAACCGGGTTCCGCGGGCATAGGAGTCAGAGGCCACGAGGTGGCGGACTCTCGTGCCGACAAGGAGTGAGCCGCGGAGCACTGTCCGCACGCGGGGTCCTGAGGGTGCGAGGCATCCGCGGAAGACCAGGAGAAGCAGCGAACGACCAGTGAACAAGTGCACCGCGGAATCGTGGAACAGCAGAAATGCGGAGCAGACCCGGCGCGGAACCAGAAGAGCAAAGGAGGAAAGCATTGCGTGGCAAAATTGGGAGTATCAGTGTCATGGTGCGGTGAGCATGGAGAGTTCCCCGCTCTCTGTCTAGCAGAACTACACGCAACCTTCAGATTGAGTCACACATGTCAGCAGCTAGCTTCGTGCATCAGGACACGCGGAGACGGCACCAGCAGCATCCACAACAAACTTCTGTGCGCCACTTCCTGCCGCGGCGTGCGGCCACACAGGTGGACAGTAGAGACACCTCTCCCACGCCCTCCCGCATGCCCGTCAGTTCGTCGCCAGGCGCGGATCCACTGGTGCAGTACCGGAGCGTCACCGAGTGGCTGGAACAGCTACACTGGCAGCGCATCATGGACGCATTGGAGGATCGCGTGGAGGTGGAAAGCGTACACAGCCAAGATGCACAGGGAACCCACCAGCTCCAGGCCAACGTCTCTATGGAGCAGCGGTGGTTTTCCATTGTGCCACCGCCAGCAGACGAACTCTCCGAGAGCGGGAAGCCCGTGGCATACCAAGGACCAGTCATTAGCGGCATAGCAGAAGACAACCGCCACGGGTAGAATAGGGGGATCCGCGTTGGTGCCGTGCTTGTGGCAGGGCTCTGTCGCGATGAGCCTGCCGATCTCACCGCAGGCGGCGTGGCTTGTGTTGGTGTTCCTTCCGCGGGGCTGGACCACGGTGGGATTGCCGCTGCCAGTGTTGGGGTTCGTGTCAGGATCGTCCCTGCGGCGGGACTAGGTTGCGGTGAGGCCGCAGCCGCTGCTGGCGAGGCCGTCACTGGTGTTGGAGGTGTTCTTGCCACAGGGCCAGGTCAGGACACGCCTGTCGCGGCCGTGTGTGATGCTGGTGTCCTTGCCGGTAGTGTTCTTGTCGTGGGACCCGGCCGCGGTAGGGCCGCTACCCCCGCTGGTGGTGTCGGTGTTCGTGGCGGTCGGTCTCCCGCACCCGAGTTAAGAGTAGGTCGACATAGCTGTCGTCGGGAGGGCCCACCCCCCGCGACGGAGGCGCGGTCCCCGTGCATTGGTTGCGTGCCATGTCGATGGTTCCGCGGGCGAAAGCCCAGCTCCATGTGATGCGGCGAGTGTGGCGAGTGCCGGTGAGAGCTGAGTCGAAGGTGGGGAGGAATGGGCGGGGAGATGGTCGATGCGAAGTAAAGAGTGGAGTGAACGACCGAATGCTTGAACTCGAAATGAGACTGAGGATGCCTGCGCTGATTAATATATCAGCTTGACGCGGCGCGAGCGAGTCCGCCGCGAGGAGGATGTCATACGTGCGGACATTGCAAACTTGGACAGCGTGCGCCGCATGTACATTCGCCACCTGAATGGGAAGGCCCTCGATTTGTCCGAGCGGCGCGTCCATGTCCCCAGTGGAGATGGAGAAGAGGAGTCAAGTGGGCTGGATGAGGTGCTGCATGTGGAGCGAGCGGACCATCCGGAGCGCGATCGTGGTGTGCGTGGCACCGGTGTCCCCGATGGCCACGAACTTACGTCCGCATATCCACACGTAACACCACACCACGTGGACCTCGGAGGGTGCACGCAGTCCGGGGGTGAGGGTCGCGGGTGACCAGGTGCGTGAGGCACGTGCGGCGGCATCACGCGCACTCGAGTGAGTGAGGAGGATGCATCTGGATAGCAAGCGGATGCCGGTCATGCTGTCTTGCGTCCATGAGAGGCGGATGCCAACAGGGGAAAGGGAGGGGTTGTGACTGGTGAAGAGGGCGCGGAGACTCTCTGCGGACTCAGGGGAGTGAAGTAGGAAGTCTACCAGGGTGAGAGGATGGCGGTTGTCGAGGAGTGGGGTGGCGGGAAATTGTGTGTGGGCGTTGCTTGTGGGGCAGGTCTGTGGTGTAGCAGTAGACGGTCGCGAGATTTGCGGGGGTGCATGTCATGGGGGAAAATGGGGCGCGATCTCCTCCAGCATCCAACCACGGATGGTGGGGTTGTACCTACGAGCAAGTTGGAGTCCAGACATGGAGAGGGCAGGTAGGGCCTCCGCGAGTGCTGACTCCGCGATAGGGTCAAGTTCATTCAGGAGTTGCAAGGCGACCTCCTGTTCCTCCTCATCAAATTCTCGTGCCACTCCCTCCCATTGCGCTTCAGTATTTTGTGGCGGCGCCATGACACCAGGGATATGCTCCACGGCATCCGGAGGTGCCTGGTCTGGTTCTGGCTAGTCATGGCGCGAAAGTCGGCTCAGGGCGTCTGCGTTGCGGTTGGCAACCGCATGCTGGTACTTGCTCTTCATGTTGTAGCCTTGCAGAAGGAGTGCCCACTTGGCTAGGATGCCCTCATGGTTCTAGGTGGTGAGAAGCCATTGGAGAGCCTCATGGTCTATGAATACCGTGAATGGCTTGCCATTCTTTATGCAGTCGCGGAAGTGTTGGAGTGCCCAAAGGACAGCCAGGCACTCACCCTTCACCGGCGGGTACTTCCGCTCTCCGTCAGTAAGAGCACGACTGGCGTACGCAATCGCATTTTGGATTGGTTCCTGCACTGTCTGGGATAGGATGGCGCCCAGCCCGTCCTGCGACCAGTCAGTGGTGATGGAGAATGTGAGGTTGAAGTCGGGGAATTTGAGCATGGGTGTAGTAACTAAACAGTGCTTTATTTCCGTCCAGACGTCCATGCATTCTGATGTCCAGTCAAACGGTACATCTTCGTGCGTCAACTCCTAGAGTGGCTTGATCATGTGTGCGTAGTTGCAGATGAACTTCCGGTAGAAAGAGACAAAGCCCAGGAAGATTTTGACTCGTCCCGCGGAAGTGGGCTAACACCACTCCTGCACTGCCGCAATCATTTTTGGATCAGTCTTGATGCCATCCGCACTCATCACAAATCCAAGGAACTCCATTTCCGCGGCTCCGATAGAGCACTTGGCTGCCTTGAGCTTGAGGTTAGCCTTGCGGAAGGCAGCAAAGATATCAGCCAGGGAGGAGAACAGCTCCTCGAAGGTGTGAGCCGCGACCATGATATCGTCAATGTAGCAGCTGACATTGGGGATGCCGCAGAGGGTGGAGTCCATGACCCACTGAAATGTCGCACTGGCATTGCGGAGTCCAAAGGGCATGCGCGTGAACGCGTATAGTCCTTCTGGCGTCATGAACGCGGTCTTGGCAATGGAGTCCGGGTGCATAGGGACGGCATGAAGGCAGCCTTGACGTCAAGCTTTGTGAACCATCCGCGACCCTGTTGTCGCTCCTGTATGTCGACAGTCAGTGGCATGGGGTACGCATCCTCCTCGGTTACACGGTTGAGGTTGCGGAAGTCAACGCAAAATTGCTTGGACCCATCCGGTTTCCCCATGATGACCAAGTTGGCACGCAAGGGGTTGACGATGGGGACAAACACTCCTTGCGCCTTGAGTTCCGGGAGCCCCTCTACAAAGATCTTTTCCTACTTGGGGAGGATGCACCGCACTTTCTGTTTTTTGGGCGCGGAATCCCCCGTGGAGATCATGTGGAATGTTTCCACCGACCCAAGATCAACTGTGGACCCAACAACGATGTCTGCAAATGCGTCCAATAGGTCGCAGAAGTCCTGCGTTTGTGTGGGTGAGAGTCGTGCATGGAGCATGTGGTCCCATCGCGGAGGTGGTGGTCTGTACTACAGGCTCGGTGGACTCTACCGCGAGTTCCTGCCACTCGCCAGCTGAGATTTGTTCCGCATCACGCACATCCACTGGGAGGGGTTGTAACCTGTCTGTGTGGGCCTAGGCGTCCTCTGTCGCAGCATCCAGAAGAGAAAAGGATTCGCCGCCGGTAACCGGTATCGCCACCTTGTTACCAATGGTGATGGAGCAGTACGTATCCTCCCCAGATACGGAGCTGAGTTGTATGATCCCCAGGGAGAAGAGAAGGTTGGCCTGCCGCGGTACCATGTAGTCCATGCCCAGGAGCATGTCACACATCCGGGCTCGTGTAAGTTGGACGTTCACTGGCTCATGAAGGGAGTCCACCTGAATGGGTAAGCCGTGAACCTCTCCGTCCCCATAATCCATTCCTCCGGCCGAGTTGGTGAAGAGTCAACGCGTAGGGAGGATGCGGTCTGCCCATCCGGCCACCAGGAGGACGCGGAACGCCACTGTGGTGTGGGTGGCTCCCGTATCGACGATGGCCAGGAACTTTCTTCCACAGATCCAAATTACACAGCAGGCGACCTCGTAGTGGTTGTCGTCCCGGCGCGGTGGTTCCCAGGGCTGTGGTGCCCATCCCCATTCTCCCTCCGCGAGACTTAATGCCAATGATGTCTCGGGCACCGTACGGCGGGTGTTCTATGTGCCGGGTGTAGGCGTGGTACAGTCGAGGGAGATGCCCACAGCTTGGAGGCCTTGATTGGCCCTGGAGAACTCCTCCTTCAGTCGTGGTGCAATCTCGGGATGAATGCGGAGGAATTTAAAGAAGTTGACTTCCGCAATGGGGGTGGTAAAGAGGCCTTGGACGGGGTCAGTGCTTTGCTCCGCGACTGCTGGAGCTATGTTGGGTGTCTGCAAAGATGGGACAGGTGGCTTCTCCCCCAGGAGTGGTGGTTTCGCCTGTCGTCGTTTCTCCGGCACGACGGTGCGATTGACAACTGCCTCCCGGAATTGCTCCTCCGCGGCCTCTACTTTGTGCCTCAGATCCTCCTGTACCCTAGCTGCCAGCTGTAGGTCCCATCCATGCAGGCCTAGTTCTTGAGCTCGTACGATGAGATTCGTTTCTTTGGTAGTGGGAGGCACTTCTGTGGTCTCATCCTCCACCGTCGGTAGCCCCAATTTGACGTTGCGAGCTCCGCTCACAGGGTTCACGAATGCATGTGGGTTGGGCAGAATACCTTGTCTGCCTGGGGTAGTCTGGGGTTGATGATCAGGTGCTTGTTGCCCAGCTTGTGTCTGCTGCTGATGCTGCTGGGCCTGCCATGGTTGATTATAGTAGCGCTGCCACTACTGCACCACGGGGTCATGCTGCATGGGATCGGTGCGCGGAACACCCTTTCGTTTGCGCGGGCAATCTCGAGCGATATGCTCCAAGATGTGGCAGGTGTAACATGCCTTCGGCCTGGGTTGAGACGCCGGTGTCACTGGTGCTCGGGTGTGTGAGTCTCTGCCTTGATGCTGCCGCGTGGAGCGCTGGCGCGTAGAGATGGCCGTGGCGTCCTCCACCGCATCCTGCAGGGACTGGTAACGCTCAGGGATCATCAGACTACTGATCTCATCGGGGAGCGCGCGGATGAGGTTCTGTAGGAGGAACCATAGCGGCAGTCCTTCCCCTTGAGAGATCTTTGCAACTGATGCCCAAGTGAGGAACTGATCCAGAAACCTGCGAATGTCGACATCCTTCCGCATGACTTCCTTTTCAATCTTGCGGAGTGCCTCTTCCTTGGTCAGTCGCTTGAACGGCTCGATCAGCGCGTGGCCAAAGTCCTCGAAGGAGGTGAACGGTGCTCGCGCATTGTTCCAGTCCTCCGCTGCACCCTGCAGGTGGAGTTCCATGGTGGCCAGACAAAGATCTGGTGGGATCCGCCCTATGCTGGCATACATCGTGATCTGCTTCAGCCAGGTCCATGGGTCCTCCTCAGTGGTTCCCTTGAAGAAGTCCAGCCGCGGAATGTTGGCTGGCTGTGCGCGTACATACTGCAACTGGGGCACAGTGTTCCGGTTAGCCATGGATGTCACCGCGAGAGGTGGGTACAAAGTCGCAGCCGCCGAATAGCCCACGTGGCTAGCTTGTGGCTGCCCCTGAGGTGCTGGTGTGGAGCCGCTCATTGGAGCTGCTGTCGAGAGGGTATAGCAGTGATCTGCAGGGGTCGTTTGCGTCGCGTAGGGTGCAGAATAAAAGGTAGTCTCAGGGGGCGGTCTCTGTGTGCTCGGTGCGGCAGGGGCCGTATGTCCTAGCAGCCAATAGCCATGTGGTAGAGGGTGTGATGCTGCAGAGTGGTAGAGCGGGGTGGTAGTGGGTACTGCAGGGGTTACGGTGGCTCCTGGGTTTGGCAGGAGTGCAGGATAGGCGGAGTGGGGCACAGTTGTCTGCACCTGGGTGGTAGGTGGTGGTGCATGAACCGTGATTCCAGCCAGCGCGGTACCCACCGGCTGCTGATGATAGACCAAGTGTCCAACCGTCACGGGCATCAGCTGCGCCGCCATGGGGACTGGAGGTTGCTGTGACGGTGTCTGCTGCAGACTGGCCTGCGGTGTTACTCCTGCCGCGGAGTGCGTGGCCCACGGGTCCATCATCATCCAACGTGGCGGGGCTGTGGTAGGGGGGGTTATTATAGGCCCCGCTTGTGGCAGAGTCCCAGGTAATCCTGGATTGGGGTGAGGCTGGAGCCTTGTAAGTGGCTGCTGTGTTGCTTGTAGTGGCTGCAAAGCCAGAAGGGGTTGGTGCGCCATCCCCTCTCCCTGTTCCAATGGTGGTGCCCCTTGCCATCCTGTGAATTGTGGGTTCTGACTGGCCGTTGCCCCCACGCTTGGTGTCACTGGGGTGTCCACGGTTTTTGATCACGGATTCACCTGGAGAGGCACTTCTTCCGTCGCAATGGGCAGCCCAGCGCCAACCGCCTGTGCCACTGCCAACCGTTCTGCTGCTTGTAGGTAGGGCTGCTGCTCTGCTTCTGGCATAGCAGGTGGCATGCCCAACTGTTCGGTGAATACTCCCTACGATGGCTGTCTCACCCCCCTTGTTCCTCTTGCTGAAGGTGAGCGCTCCGCCGGTATGCACCCCAGTTGTGGTTGGTGGTAGTGTGCACCCTCCATGGCTAACACCCTGGGGACATATGGAGCCGGGGAGGGTTCCAACCGTGCTAAGGGCGCGGAGTGCTGGTAGTCTTCCTCTTCTAATTGTGACGGCTGTCTTCCGCTCTGCCGCTGGTAGACTGGTCCTTGGTACGCCATGGACTTCCCACTCTCCGAGAGTCCGTCTGCTGGCGTGACACATTGGAGAACCACCGCTGTTCCATAGAGACGTTGGCCTGGGGCTGGTGGGTTCCGCGCACATCTTGGCTGTGCACGCTTTCCACTTCTACGCGGTCCACCAACACGTCCATGATGCGCCACCAGTGTAGTTGTTCCAGCCACTTGGTGACTCTTTGGTGCTGCACCAGTGGATTTGCGCTCGGTGATGAGTTGACCGGTGTGCGAGAGGGCATGGGGGAGGTATCTCTACTGTCCACCTGTGTGGCCGCACGCCGTGGTAGGAAGTGGCATACAGAAGTTTGATGTGAATCCTGCCGGTGCCGCCTCCGCGTGTCCTGATGCACGAAGCTGGTTGCCGACATGTGTGACTGAATGTGAAGGTTGTGTGCAGTTCCACTAGACAAAGAGCGGGGAACTGTCCACGCTCACCGCACCATGACACTGATACCCCCAATTTTGTCGCGCAATGCTATATATCCGCGCTCTCTGGTTCCGCGCTGGGCCAGCTCCGCATTTCTACCGTTCCGCGGTTCCGCGGTGCACCCACTCACTGGTCCTCCACTGCTTCTCCTGGTCTTCTGCGGATGCCTCCCACCGTCAGGACTCCGCACGTGGGTAGTGCTCCGCGGCTCACTCCTTGCCGACACAAGAGTCTGCCACCTTGTGGCTTCTGACTCCTTTGCCCGCAGAAACCCGTTCCGTGGCCGTGCGCAAGGTCGCGACGTCGCCGGCAGCACCCTTCACCGTACTTGCGTTCCTTGGTGGTGATGGTTTCCAGCGGAGGTCTTGTTGAACCCAAGATCAGAAGTGGAGCTACCCGTAGGACAGACATACACCCAGAGGAGGAGATTTTGTCCACCGCGGAGTGCCTCCGTGGAGCATGCTCTTCCTGTTCCTCAGGCAGGGCGGATCTTAGATAGGAAGCGGGAGTGGAGGTGGGAACTTGATTAACAAATGCGCGGATCAAGAATGCATGAGGCGGCAGTCGAGATCTCAATGAGTCAGAACTTGAGTCTTTCCGCTGGAAAGATGCTTTCATTTAGTCAGATGGTGCAAGCTCAGATCAAGAACACTTCTCTCTGGTCCCTCCGCTACACAGCTACTTTATACTCTTAGCTATCTAAGTCCCCTCCCACAATACTCTTTTCCTCTACTTTGGACTCCGCGCAGTGCCTTTCTCGCACCGCGGGTCTCGTCCTTGATCACACAACAAACTAGTTCTTCTATATTTCTCTGCCCTACTACTGCGTCTTCTTCTACTCCGCGGCTTGGGTACGCGCGGTCTTGTGTTCTTCCTTGAATATTCGTCTTCGCGCGGTGTGTCCTCCCGGCCCTCCTCCTTGATTACCGCTGTCAACCCTGGGCCCTCATTGGCCGAGCTCCTGCCGCCCTCTTCCTGATCTCCGTTGCTGCCGGTGGATGTCTTGCACGTCCAACGCTCCCGCTTCACTCCCACTTCTCCACGGCTTGGCGCATGTTTTCCTTCCACCGCGGATTCTCACCCTGGCTATCCCGTCCTTTGTCGCCTCCTCCGCGACAATCGCTTCCAATAGCCGTAGAGAAGCCGTCGTTGATTGTATGTTCCCAGGCGGTAACTCTTCTTGCTTCTCCTCCTCCACTACCACTGGACTCCGCACCACTTCACACTCTACCGCAACTTTATTGCGAGGGTCAGCATCCCTTGGGCGTCTTCTGGTGCTCCAAGGTCTCCCGTTCATCCTCCTCCGCGGATCTATGGTCGCGGCCCCCCTCTTTCCGCGGACTTGTGGACCGCGGGGACTTCCTTCCGCAGATCCACCTCCTTCCTAGCGGAGGTGCGGTGGATTTCCGCCTGACACCTTGACAAATCATAACACGAGTCACAAATGGTCAGGGTGGAATGTAATGGTTTGTGAATACTAAGTTTTCGACTAGCAAGTACAAATACCTTCAATATGTAGTGGCTGAGTGTGGCTACCATGCAGTGTGACCAACCAAAGTATGCATATGTGACTGACCATGAACAAAGAATTTCACTTCATGTGGTCAACATTTAGACCTCACAACACGGATCAAAAATAGTCAGAGGGGGCTAACAATGGTTTGGGAACACTGGCTGTCAACAAGAAAGCACAAAGACCTTCGATACGTAATGACACGGTGTGGTAACCATGTACAGTAACAAACCAAAGTATGCATGTGTCACAAACCATGACCAAGCGGATTTTACAGTGTGTGGTCAACGTTGAAAACCCATAACACGAGTAACAACTGGTCAGTGGGGGAAACCATGGGTTGGGAACACTAGTTATCAATTAGCAAGTAGACAGATTTTCAACAAGTAGTGGCACGGTGCGGCTAGCGTGCACAGTGACCAACCAAAGGATGCATATGTCACTGACTATGACCGAAGAATTCCATTATGAGTGGTCAATATTGACAACTCATGACACGAGTCACAAATGGTCAGAGGGAGGGACAATGGTTTGGGAACCCTATGTATCGACTAGAAAGGACAAGGAACTTCAGTGCGTGGTGGCAGTGTGTGGCTAATATGCACACCAAACAACCAAACTATGCATATGTCACTGACCATGACGAGAGAATCTCAATATGGGTGGTCAACGTTGACCAACCATAACACGAGTCAAAAACAGTCAGGGGAGGAAACAATGCTATGGGAATATCTGTTCTCAACTAGCAAGTATAATGACCTTCAGTCAGTAGTAGCACGGGGTGGCTACCATGCACAATGAACGACCAAAATAGGCATATGTACTGCCTTTGACCAAAGAAATCTGCTGTGTGTGGTCAACATTGACAACTCATAATACGAGTCACAAATGGTCACAGGGGACAACAATGGTTTGGGAACACCAAGTATCAAAAAGCAAGCAGAAGGAGCTTCAATACGTTGTGGCACGGTGTGGATACCATGTACGATGACCAACCAAAGTAGGCATATGTCACTGACCATGACCAAGTAATGGCACTAAGTGTGGTAAACCTTGACAACTCATACCACGAGTCACAAATGGTCAGGGTGGAAGATAATGGTTTGCGAATACTAGTTCTTGACTAGCAAGTACAAATACCTTCAACATGTAGTGGCACAGTGTGGCTACAATGCACAGTGACCAACCAAAGTATGCATATGTCACTGACCATGAACAAAGAATTTCACTTCATGTGGTCAACATTTACAACTCACAACACGAGTCACTGATAGTCAGAGGGGGTAACAATGGTTTGGGAATACTCGGTATCGACTAGCAAGTACAAATACCTTCAACATGTAGTGGCACAGTGTGGCTACAATGCACAGTGACCAACCAAAGTATGCATATGTCACTGACCATGAACAAAGAATTTCACTTCATGTGGTCAACATTTACAGCTCACAACACAAGTCACTGATAGTCAGAGGGGGTAACAATGGTTTGGGAACACTAGCTGTCAACAAGAAAGCACAAAGTCCTTCGATACGTAGTGACACGGCGTGGTAACCACGTACAGTGACAAACGAAACTAGGCGTATGTCACTAACCATGACCAAAGAATTTCAATAAGGGTGGTCAACGTTTGCAACCCATAACATGAGTCACAAATGGTCAGAGGGGGGAAACATGGTTTCAAAACACTATGTATCTTCTAGCAAGTACAAATATTTTTTGTATGTATTGGCACGGTGTGGCTACCGTGCACAACAACCTACCCAAGTAGGCATACATCACTGCTCGTGACCAGAGAAGTTTAGTGTGTGTGGTCAATGTTCACAACTCATAATACAAGTCAAAAATGGGCAGAGGGAGAAACAATGGTTTGGGAATACTCGGTATCGACTAGCAAGTACAAAGACCTTTGATAAGTGGTGGTACGGTGTGACTACCATGCACACTGACCAACCAAAGTATGCTTGTGTCACTGAATATCATAAAAAGAGTTTCACTGTGTGTATTCAGCTTTCCTTCTTACGGCTGGTCAATCAGAGCAATGGTTGAGAGGTTAATCAAGGTCAAAGTTGCAAACTTTTAAATTCCGCCTGCATCAATCTTTTCATGATTAAACTTACTTTGTTATCATTCATACTTTTGAAAACTACCCTCTAATCTTACACCCCCTTCTTTTATGCCCTGTACCCATAGGAACCCTTATAGTGTCATTTGGACATCACATGAACACCATGTGCGCTGACTTAGTGTTTATGGAGTTGGATTCTGGAGCGGTAGGTCCTGGGTTTCAATCCTCGTACGCGCAATACAGAATAGGCTCGCGACCTGGGGGGAGGGGGGGGGGGGGG
>SZWC01002255.1:182475-203088 GCA_023375785.1 Penium margaritaceum
GGGGGGGTGTCAAATGCGGTCGCAAATCTGTCCTCCAGGTCGTCCACGGAACACCCCTCTAGGGGGGTGGGAGGGAGTATTACAGTGAAGACACCTACGCGTAACAAATCAACAAAAACGGACCTGGTGTCAAAGGGAGAAACCTTTTTCTATTCATTGACTAGGAAGTACAAAGAGTTTAAACAAGTAGTGGAATGGTGTGGCTACCATGCACAATGACCAACCAGATTAGGCATGTGCCACTTACCATGACCAAATGATTTTACTATGTGTGCTCAACGTTCACAACGCATAATATGGGTCACAAATTTTCAGAGGGGGAAACAATGGTTTGGAAATACTAGATACCAACTAGCAAGTACAACGACCTTCAGTCAGTAGTAGCACAGTGTGGCTACCATGCACAATGACCGACCAAAGTAGGCATGTATACTGCCTTTGACCAAAGAGATCCGTTGTGTGTGGTCAACGTTGACAACTCATAAAACGAGTCACAAATGGTCAGAGGGGGAAACAATGGGTAGGGAACACCAAGTATCAACTAGCAAGCACAAGGAGCTGCAATAAGTTTTGGCACGGTGTGGATACAATGCACGATGACCAACCATGACCAAATAATGTCACCATGTGTGGTACACTTTGACAACTCATAACATGAGTCACAAATGGTCAAAGTGGAAGATAATGGTTTCTCAATACTAGTTATCGACTATAAAGTACAAATACCTTCAATATGTAGTGGCATAGTGTGGCTACAATGCACAGTGACCAACCAAAGTATGCATATGTCACTGACCATGAACAAAGAATTTCACTTCATGTGGTCAATGTTGACAACTCACAACACGAGTTATAGATAGTCAGAGGGGGTAACAATGGGTTGGGAACACTATGATTCAACAAGAAAGCACAAAGACCTTCAATACATAGTGACACGACGTGGTAACCATGTACAATGACAAACCAAAGTAGGCATATGTCACTAACCATGACCAAACGGATTTTAGAGTGTGTGGTCAACGTTGAAAACGCAAAACACGAGTCACAAGTGATCAGGGGGGAAACAATGGGGTGGGAACACTAGTTATCAACTAGCACGTAGAAAGATTTTCAACAAGTAGTGGCACGGTGTGGCTAGCGTGCACAGTGACCAACCAAAGGATGCACACGTCACTGACTATAACCGAAGAAGTCCACTATGTATGGTCAACATTGACAACTCATAACACGAGTCACAAATGGGCAGAGGGAGAGACAATGATTTGGGAACCCTATGTATTGACTAGAAAGGACAACAAACTTCAATACATAGTGGCACGGTGTGCATACCATGCACGATGACCAACCAAAGTAGGCATATGCTACTCACCATGACCAAATGATGTCAATAAGTGTGGTAAACTTTGAAAGCTCATAACACAAGTCACAAATGGTCAGAATGGAAGACAATGGTTTGTGAATACTAGTTTTCGAGTAGCAAGTACAAATACCTTCAATATGTAGTGGCACAACGTGGCTTCCATGCCCAGTGACCAACCAAAGTATGCATATGTCACTGACCATGACCAACGAATTTCACTTCATGGGGTCAGCGTTGACAACTCACAACACGAGTCACTTATAGTCAAAGGGGGGTGACAATGGTTTGGGAACAATAGCTATTAACCAGAAAGCACAAATACCTTTAACATGTAGTGACATGGCGTGGTAACCATGTACGGTGACAAACCAAAGTAGGCATATGTCACTAACCATGACCAAACAGATTTCACAGTGTGTGGTCAATATTGAAAACTCATAACACCAGTCACAAATTGTGAGAGGGGGAAACAATGGATTGGGAACACTGGTTGTCAACCAGCGAGTACGAAGAATTTCAACAAGAAGTGGCACGGTTTGGCTATCATGCACAATGACCAACCAAAGATGAATACGTCACTGACTACGACCAAAGAGAGCCAGTATGCGTGGTCAACATTGACAACTCAGAACACATGTCACAAATGGTCAGAGGGAGAGACAATGCTTTGGGGACCCTATGCATGGACTAGAAAGGACAAATAACTTCAATACGTAGTGGCACGGTGTCGCTACTATGCACACCAAACAACCAAACTAGGCATATGTCACTGACCATGACGAGCGAATTTCAATGTGGGTGGTCAACGTTGACTAACCATAACACGCGTCAAAAACGGTCAAGGGAGGAAACAATGCTATGGGAAGATCAGTTCTCAACTTGCAAGTACAACGACCATCAGTCAACAGTAGCAAGGTGTGGCTACCATGCACAGTGACCGACCAAAGTAGGCATATGTACTGCCTTTGAGCAAGTATATCTGTTGTGTGTGGTCAACATTGACAACTCATATTACGAGTCAAAAATGGTCAGAGGGGGAAACAATGGTTTGGGAACACCAAGTTTCAAAAAGCAAGCACAAGGAGCTTCAATACATTGTGGCACGGTGTGGATACCATGCACGATGACCAACCAAAGTAGGCATATGTCACTGACCATGACCAAATAATGGCACAAAGTGTGGTAAACCTTGACAACTCATAACACGAGTCACAAATGCTTAGGGGGGAAGATAATTGTAACGAATACTAGATATCGACTAGCAAGTACAAATACCTTCAATATGTAGTGGCACAGTGTGGCTACAATGCACAGTGACCAACCAAAGTTCGCATATGTCACTGACCATGAACAAAACATTTCACATCATGTGGTCAACATTTACAACTTACAGCATGGGTCACAGATAGTCAGAGGGGGCTAACATTGGTTTGGGAACACTAACTGTCAACAAGAAAGCACAAAGGCCTTCCATATGTAATGACACGGCGTGGTAACCATGAACAGCGACAAACCAAAGTAGGCATGTATCACAAACCATGACCAAACGGATTTCACAGTGTGTGGTCAACGTTGAAAACTCATAACACGAGGTACAAATGGTCAGTGGGGGAAACCATGGGTTGGGAACACTAGTTATCAACTAGCAAGTAGAAAGATTTTCAACAAGTAGTGGCACGGTGTGGCTAGCGTGCTCAGTGACCAACCAAAGGATGCACACGTCACTGACTATAACCGAAGAAGTCCACTATGTATGGTCAACATTGACAACTCATAACACGAGTCACAAATGGTCAAAGGGAGAGACAATGATTTGGGAACCCTATGTATTGACTAGAAAGAACAACGAACTTCAATACGTAGTGGCACTGTGTGGCTACTATGCCCACCAAACAACCAAACTAGGCATATGTCACCGACCATGATGAAAGAATTTCAATATGGGTGGCAAACATTCACCAACCATAACACAAGTCACAAAGGGTCAGAGGGGGAAACAATGGTCTGTGAATATCAGTTCACAACTAGCAAGTACAGGGACCTTCGATCAGTATAAGCACGGTGTGGCTACCATGCACAATGACCGACCAAAGTAGGCATATGTACTACCTTTGACCAAAGAAATCCGATGTGTGTGGTCAGCATTGACAACTCATAACAGGAGTCACAAATAAACAGAGGGGGAGGCAATGGTCTGGGAAAACTAGGTATCAGCTAGCAAGCACAAGGACCTTCAATAAGTTGTGGCACGGTGTGGATACCATGCACGATGACCAACCAAAGTAGGCATATGTCACTGACCATGACCAAATAATGTCACTAAGTGTGGTAAAACTTGACAACTCATAACACGAGTCACAAATGGTCAGGGTGGAAGATAATGGTTTGGAAATACTAGTTATTGAATAGCAAGTACAAATACCTTCAATATGTGGTGGCACAGCGTGGCTACCATGCACGGTGACCAACCAAAGTATGCATATGTCACTGACCATGACCAACGAATTTCACTTCATGTGGTCAGCGGTGACAACTCACAACACAAGTCCCTGATCGTCAGAGGGGGTAACAATGGTTTGGGAACACTAGCTATCAACAAGAAAGCACACAAATCTTCGATACGTAGTGACACGGCGTGGTAACCATGTACAGTGACAAACCAAAGTAGGCATATGTCACAAACCATGACCAAACGGATTTCGCAATGTGTGGTGAACATTCTCAACTCATAACACGAGTCACAAATGGTCAGTGGGGGAGACCATGGCTTGGGAAGACTAGTTATCAACTAGCAAGTATAAAAAGTTTCAACAAGTAGTGGCACGGTGTGGCTAGCATGCACAGTGACCAACGAAAGGATGCATATGTCACTGACTACATCGGAAGAAGTCCACTATGTGTGGTCAATATTGACAACTCATAACACGAGTCACAAATGGTCAGAGGGAGAGACAATGGTTTGGGAACCCTGTGTATCAACTAGAAAGGACAAAGAACTTCAATACGTAGTGGCACGGTGTGGCTAGTATGCACACCAAACAACCAAACTAGGCATGTGTTACTGACCATGACCAAAGAATTTGAACATGGGTGGTCAACGTTGACCAACCATAACACGAGTCACAAATGGTAAGGGGAGGAAACAATGCTATGGGAATATCACTTCTCAAATGGCAAGTACAATGACCTTCAGTCAGTAGTAGCACGGTGTGGCTACCATGCACAACGACCGACCAAAGCACGCATATGTACTGCCTTTGACCAAAGAAATCCGCTGTGTGTGGTCAACGTGGACAACTCATAATACGAGTCACAAATGGTCAGAGGGGGGAACAATGGGTTGGGAGCACCAAGTATCAAATAGCAAGCACAAGGACCTTCAATACGTTGTGGCACAGTGTGGATTCTATGCACGATGACCAACCAAAGTAGGCATATGTAAATGACCATGACCAAAAAATGGCACTAAGTGTGGTAAGCCTTGACAACTCATAACACGAGTCACAAATGGTCAGGGTGGAAGATAATTATTTGTGAATACTAGTTATCGACTAGCAAGTACAAATACCTTCAATATGTAGTGGCATAGTGTGGCTACAATGCACAGTGATCAACCAAAGTATGCATATGTCACTGACCATGAACAAAGAATTTCACTTCATGTAGTCAACATTTACAACTCACCACACGAGTCACAGATAGTCAGAGGTGACTAACAATGGTTTGGGAACACTAGCTGTTAACAAGAAAGCAAAAAGACTTTTGATGCGTAATGACACGGCGTGGTAACCATGTACAGTGGCAAAACAAAGTAGGCATGTGTCACAAACCATGACCAAACAGAGTTCACAGTGTGTGGTCAACGTTGAAAACTCATAACACGGGTCACAGATGGTCAGTGGGGGAGACCATGGGTTGGGAACACTAGTTATCAATGACCAACCAAAGTAGGCATATGTTACTGATCAACCAAAGTAGGCATATGTTGCTGATCATGACCAAATAATGTCAATAAGTGTGGTAAACTTTGACAGCTCATAACACGAGTCACAAATGGTCAGAGTAGAAGACAATGGTTTGTGAATACTAGTTTTTGAGTAGCAAGTACAAATACATTCAATATGTAGTGCCACAGTGTGGCTTCCATGCACAGTGGCCAACCAAAGTATGCATATGTCACTAACAATGACCAAACCAATTTCACAATGTGTGGTCAATATTGAAAACTCATAACACGAGTCACAAATGGTGAGAGGGGGAAACAATGGATTGGGAACACTGGTTGTCAACCAGCGAGTACAAAGAATTTCAACAAGAAGTGGCACGGTTTGGCTATCATGCACAATGACCAACCAAAGATGAATATGTCACTGACTACGACCAAAGAGAGCAAGTATGCGTGGTCAACATTGACAACTCATAACACGAGTCACAAATGGTCAGAGGGAGAGACAATGGTTTGGGAACCCTATGCATGGACTAGAAAGGACAAATAACTTCAATACGTAGTGGCACGGTGTGGCTACCATGCACAGTGACCAACCAAAGTATGCATATGTCACTGACTATAACCGAAGAAGTCCACTATGTGTGGTCAACATTGACAACTCATAACACGAGTCACAAATGGTCAGAGGGAGAGACAATGGTTTGGGAACCCTATGCATGGACTAGAAAGGACAAATAACTTCAATACGTAGTGGCACGGTGTGGCTACTATGCACACCAAACAACCAAAGTAGGCATATGTCACTGACCATGACAAGAGAATTTCAATATGGGTGGTCAACGCTGACCAACCACAACACGAGTCAAAAACGGTCAGGGGAGGAAACAATGCTATGGGAACATCAGTTCTAAACTTGCAAGTACAACGACCATCAGTCAGCAGTAGCAAGGTGTGGCTACCATGCACAGTGACCAACCAAAGTAGGCACATGTACTGCCTTTGACCAAAGAATCTGCTGTGTGTGGTCAACATTGACAACTCATAATACAAGTCACAAATGGTTAAAGGGGAAAACAATGGTTTGGGAACACAAAGGATCAAAAAGCAAGCACAAGGAGCTTCAATACATAGTGGCACGGTGTGGATACCATGCACGATGACCAACCAATGTAGGCATATTTGACTGACCATGACCAAATAATGGCACTAAGTGTGGTAAACCTTGACAACTCATAACACGAGTCACACATGGTCAGGGTGGAAGATAATGGTTTCGAATACTAGTTATCAACTAGCAAGTACAAATACCTTCAATATGTAGTAGCACAGTGTGGCTACAATGCACAGTGACCATCCAAAGCTTGCATATGTCACTGACCATGAACAAAGAATTTCACTTCATGTGGTCAACATTTACTACTCACAACATGGGTAACAGATAGTCAGAGGGGGTTAACATTGGTTTGGGAACACTAGCTGTCAACAAGAAAGCACAAAGACCTTTGATACATAATGACACGGCGTGGTAACCATGTACAACGACAAACCAAAGTAGGCATGTGTCACAAACCACGACCAAACAGATTTCACGGTGTGTGGTCAACGCTGAAAACTCATAACACGAGTTACAAATGGTCAGTGGGGGAAACCATGGGTTGGGAACACTAGTTATCAACTAGCAAGTAGAAAGATTTTTAACAAGTAGTGGCACAGTGTGGCTAGCGTGCACAGTGTCCAACCAAAGGATGCATACGTCACTGACTATGACCGAAGAAGTCCTCTATGTATGGTCAACATTGACAACTCATAACACGAGTCACAAGTGGTCAGAGGGAGAGACAATGATTTGGGAACCCTATGTATCAACTAGAAAGGACAACGAACTTCAATACGTAGTGGCACGGTGTGGCTACTCTGCACACCAAACAACCACATTAGGCATATGTCACCGACCATGATGAAACAATTTCAATATGGGTGGTCAACATACACCAACCATAACACGAGTCACAAAGGGTCGGAGGGGTAAAACAATGGTCTGTGAATATCAGCTCTCAACTAGCAAGTACACCGACCTTCAATCAGTATAAGCACGGTGTGGCTACCATGCACAATGACCAACCAAAGTAGGCATATGTACTACCTTTGACCAAAGAAATCCGATGTGTGTGGTCAGCATTGACAACTCATAACTGGAGTCACAAAATGGTCACAGGGGGAGACAATGGGTTGGGAACACCAGGTATCAGCTAGCAAGCACAATGACCTTCAATAAGGTGTGGCACGGTGTGGATACCATGCATGATGACCAACAAAAGTAGGCATATGTCACTGACCATGACCAAATAATTTCACTAAGTGTGGTAAAATTTGACAACTCATAACACGAGTCACAAATGGTCAGGGTGGAAGATAATGGTTTGGGAATACTAGTTATTGACTAGCAAGTACAAACACCTTCAAGATGTTGTGGCACAGCGTGGCTACCATGCACAGTGACCAACCAAAGTATGCATATGTCACTGACCATGACCAACAAATTTCACTTCATGTGGTCAGCGTTGACAACTCACAGCACGAGTCACTGATTGTCAGAGGGGGTAACAATGGTTTGGGAACACTAGCTTTCAACTAGAAAGCACAAAGACCTTTGATACGTAGTGACACGGCGTGGTAACCATGTACAGTGACAAATGAATGTAGGCATATGTCACAAACCATGACCAAACGGATTTCACAATGTGTGGTCAACATTGAAAACTCATAACACGAGTCACAAATGGTCAGTGGGGGAGACCATGGGTTGGGAACACTAGTTATCAACTAGCAAGTATAAATATTTTCAACAAGTAGTGGCACGGTGTGGCTAGCATGCACAGTGACCAACCAAAGGATGCATATGTCACTGACTATAACCGAAGAAGTCCACTATGTGTGGTCAACATTGACAACTCATAATACAAGTCACAAATGGTCAGAGGGAGAGACAATGGTTTGGAAACCCTATGTATCAACTAGAAAGGACAAAGAACTTCAATACGTAGTGGCACGGTGTGGCTAGCATGCACAGTGACCAACCAAAGGATGCATATGTCACTGACTATAACCGAAGAAGTCCACTATGTGTGGTCAACATTGACAACTCATAACACGAGTCACAAATGGTCAGAGGGAGAGACAATGGTTTGGAAACCCTATGTATCAACTAGAAAGGACAAAGAACTTCAATACGTAGTGGCACGGTGTGGCTAATATGCACGCTTAAAAACCAAACTAGGCATATGTCACTGACCATGACCAAAGAGTTTCAACATGGGTGGTCAACATTGACCAACTATAACACAAGTCACAAACGGTAATTGGAGGAAACAATGCTATGGGAATATCAGTTCTCAAATGGCAAGTACAATGACCTTCAGTCAGTAGTAGCACGGTGTGGCTACCATGCACAACGACCGACCAAAGCAGGCATATGTACTGCCTTTGACCAAGGAAATGCGCTGTGTGTGGTCAACGTTGACAACTCATAATACAAGTCACAAATGGTCAGAGGGGGAAACAATGGTTTGGGAGCACCAAGTATCAAATAGCAAGCACAAGTACCTTCAATACGTTGTGGCACAGTGTGGATACCATGCACAATGACCAACCAAAGTAGGCATTTGTCAATAACCATGACCAAATAATGGCACTACGTGTGGTAAACCTTGAAAACGCATAGCACAAGTCACAAATGGTCAGGGTAGAAGATAATGATTTGTGAATACTAGTTATCGACTAGCAAGTACAAATACCTTCAATATGTAGTGGCACAGTTTGGCTTCAATGCACAGTGATCAACCGAAGTATGCATATGTCACTGACCATGAACAAAGAAATTCACTTCATGTGGTCAACATTTACAACTCACAACACAGGTCACAGATAGTCAGAGGGGGCTAACAATGGTTTGGGAACACTAGCTGTCAACAAGAAAGCACAAAGACCTTCGATACGTGATGACATGGCGTGATAACCATGTACAGTGACAACCCAGAGTAGGCATGTGTCACAAACCATGACCAAACGGATTTCACAGTGTGTGGCCAACGTTGAAAACTCATAACACGAGTCACAAATGGTCAGTGGGGGAAACCATGGGTTGGGAACACTAGTTATCAACTAGCAAGTAGAAATATCTTCAACAAGTAGTGGCACGCTGTGGCTAGCGTGCACAGTGACCAACCAAAGGATGCACACATCACTGACTATGACTGAAGAAGTCCACTATGTATGGTCAACATTGACAGCTCATAACACGAGTCAAAAATGGTCAGAGGGAGAGAAAATGATTTGGGAACCATATGTATTGACTACAAAGGACAACGGACCTCAATACGTAGTGGCACGGTGTGGGTACTCTGCACACCAAACAACCAAACTAGGCATATGTCACTGACCATGACAAGGGAATTTCAATATGGGTGGTCAACATTGACCAACCATAACACGAGACAAAAACGGTGAGGGGAGGAAACAATGCTATGGGACTATCAGTTCTCTACGAGAAAGTACAACGACCTTCAGTCACTAGTAGCAGGGCGTGGCAACCATGCACAATGACCGACCAAAGTAGGCTTATGTACTGCCTTTGAGCAAAGAAACCCGCTCCGTGTGGTCAACGTTAATAACAAACAATACGAGTCACAAATGGTCAGAGGGGAAAACAATGGTTTGGGAACACCAAGTATCAAACAGCAATTACAAGGAGCTTCAATACGTTGTGGCACGGTGTGGATACCATGCACGATGACCAACCAAAGTAGGCATATGTCACCGACCATGACCAAATAATTGCACTTAGTGTGGTAAACCGTGACAACTCATAACACGAGTCACAAATGGTCAGGGTGGAATGTAGTGGTTTGTGAATACTAGTTATTGACTAGCAAGTAAAAATACCTTCAACATGTAGTGGCACAGTGTGGCTACAATGCACTGTGACCAACCAAAGTATGCATATGTGACTGACCATGAACAAACAATTTCACTTCCCGTCGTCAACGTTTGCAATTCACAACACGGGTCACAGATAGTCAAAGGGGGCTAACAATGGTTTGGGAACACTGGCTGTCAACAAGAAAGCACAAAGACCTTTGATACGTAATGACACGGCGTAGTAACCATGTAGAGTAAAAAACGAAAGCAGGCATGTGTCACAAACCATGACCAAACGGATTTCACTGTGTGTGGTCAACATTGAATACTCATAACACGAGTCACAGCTGGTGAGTGGGGGAGACCATGGGTTGGGAACACTAGTTATGAACTAGCAAGTAGAAAGATTTTCAACAAGTAGTGGCACGGTGTGGCTAGCGTGCACAGTGACCAACCAAAGGATGTACATGTCACTGACTATGACTGAAGAAGTCCACTATGTGTGGTCAACATTGACAACTTATAACACGAGTTACAAATGGTCAGAGGGAGAGACAATGGTTTGGGAACCCTATGTATAAACTAGAAAGGAAAAAGAACTTCAATACGCAGTGGCACGGTGTGGTTACTATGCACACCAAACAACCAAACTAGGCATATGTCACTGACCATGAGCAGATAATCTCAATATGGGTGGTCAACGTTGACCAACCATAACACGAGTCAGAAACGGTCAGGGGAGGAAACAATGCTATTGGAAAATGAGTTCTCAACTAGCAAGTACAAGGACCTTCAGTCAGTAGTAGCACGGTGTGGCTACCATGCACAATGACCGACCAAAGTAGGCATATGTACTGCCTTTGACCAAAGAAATCCGCCGTGTGTGGTCAACGTTGACAACTCATAATACGAGTCACAAATGGTCAGAGTGGAAAACAATGGTTTGCGAACACCGAGTATCAAATAGCAAGCACAAAGAGCTTCAATACGTTGTGGCACAGTGTGGATACCATGCACAATGACCGACCAAAGTAGGCATATGTACTGCCTTTGACCAAAGAAATCCGCCGTGTGTGGTCAACGTTGACAACTCATAATACGAGTCACAAATGGTCAGAGTGGAAAACAATGGTTTGCGAACACCGAGTATCAAATAGCAAGCACAAAGAGCTTCAATACGTTGTGGCACAGTGTGGATACCATGCACGATGACCAACCAAAGTAGGCATATGTCACTGACCGTGACCAAGTAATGGCACTAAGTGTGGTAAACCTTGACAACTCATAACACGAGTCACAAATGGTCAGGGTGGACGATAATGATTTGTGAATACTAGTTATTGACTAGCAAGTACAAATACCTTTTGTATGTAGTGGCACAGTGTGGCTACAATGCACAGTGACCAACCAAAGTATGCATATGTCACTGACCATAAACAATGAATTAAACTTCATGTGGTCAACATTTGCAACTCACAACACAGGTCAAAGATAGTCAGAGGGGGCTAACAAGGGTTTGGGAACACAAGCTGTCAACAAGAAAACACAAAAGACCTTCGATACGTAATGACACGGTGTTGTAACCATGTACAGTAACAAACCAAAGTAGGCATGTGTCACAAACCATGACCAAACGGATTTCACAGTGTGTGGTCAACGTTGAAAACTCATGACACGAGTCAGAACTGGTCAGTGGGGGAAACCATGGGTTGGGAACACTAGTTATGAACTAGCAAGTAGAAAGACCTTCAACATGTAGTGGCACGGTGTGGCTAGCGTGCACAGTGACCATCCAAAGGATGCATATGTCACTGACTATGACCAACGAATTTCACTTCATGCGGTCAGCGTTGACAACTCACAACACGAGTCATTTATAGTCAGAGGGAGAGACAATTGTTTGGGAACAATACGTATCCACTAGAAAGGACAAGGAACTTCAATACGTAGTGGCACGGTGTGGCTAACATGCACACCAAACAACCAAACTAGACATATGTCACTGACCATGACGAGAGAATTTCAATATGGGTGGTCAACGTTGACCAACCATGACACGAGTAAAAAATGGTCAGGGGAGGAAACAATGCTATGGGAATATCAGTTCTCAACTGGCAAGTACAACGACCGTCAGTCAGTAGTAGCACGGTGTGGCTACTATGCACAGTGACGGACCAAAGTAGGCATATGTAATGCCTTTGACCAAAGAAATCTGCTGTGTGTGGTCAACATGGACAACTCGTAATACGAGTCACAAATGGTCAGAGGGGGAAACAATGGTTTGGGAACACCGAGAGTAAAAAAGCAAGCACAAGGAGCTTCAACATGTTGTGGCACGGTGTGGATACCATGCACGATGACCAACCAAAGTAGGCATATGTCACTGACCATGACCAAATAATGACACTAAGTGTGGTAAACCTTGAACACTCATAACACGAGTTACAAATGGTCAGGGTGGAAGATAATGGTTTGTGAATACTAGTTATCGACTAGCAAGTACAAATACCTTTAACATGTAGTGGCAGAGTGTGGCTACAATGCACAGTGACCAACCAAAGTATGCATATGTCACTGACCATGAACAAAAGATTTCATTTTATGTGGTCAACATTTACAACTCACAGCATGGGTCACAGATAGTCAGAGGGGGTTAACAATGGTTTGGGAACACTAGCTATCAACAAGAAAGCACAAAGACCTTCGATACGTAATGACAGAGCGTGGTAACAATGTACAGTGAAAATCCAATGTAGGCATGTGTCACAAACCATGACCAAACGGATTTCACAGTGTGTGGTCAACGTTGAAAACTCATAACAGGATTCACAACTGGTCAGTGGGGGAAACCATGGGTTTGGAACACTAGTTATCAACTAGAAAGTAGAAAGATTTTCAACAAGTAGTGGCACGGTGTGGCTAGCGTGCACAGCGACCAACCAAAGGATGCATATGTCACTGACTATGACCGACAAAGTCCATTATGTGTGGTCAACATTAACAACTCACAACACGAGTCACAAATGGTCAGAGGGAGAGACAATGGTTTGGGAACCATATGTATCCACTAGAAATGACAAGGAACTTCAATACGTAGTGGCACGGTGTGGCTAGTATGCACACCAAACAACCAAACTAGGCATATGTTACTGCCTATGACAAGAGAATTTCAATATGGGTGGTCAACGTTGACCAACCATGACAGGAGTAAAAAATGGCCAGGGGAGGAAACAATGCTATGGGAATATCGGTTCTCAATTGGTAAGTACAACGACCGTCAGTCAGTAGTAGCACGGTGTGGCTACCATGCACAGTGACCGACCAAAGTAGGCATATGTACAGCCTTCCACCAAAGAAATCTGTTGTGGGTGCTTAACATTGACAATTCGCAATACGAGTCACAAATGGTCAGAGGGGGAAACAATGGTTTGGGAACACCAAGTATCAAAAAGCAAGCACAAGGAGCTTCAATATGTTGTGGCACGGTGTGGATACCATGCACGATGACCAGCCAAAGTAGGCATATGTCACTGACCATGACCAAATAATAGCACTAAGTGTGGTAAACCTTGACAACTCATGACACGAGTCACAAATGGTCAGGGTGGAAGATAATGGTTTGTGAATACTAGTTATCGACTAGCAAGTACAAACACCTTCAATATGTAGTGGCACAGCGTGGCTACGATGCACAGTGACCAACCAAAGTATGCATATGTCATTGACCATGAACAAAGAATTTCACCTCATCTGGTCAACATTTACAACTCACAGCATGGGTCACAGATAGTCAGAGGGGGTTAACAATGGTTTGGGAATACTAGATGTCAACAAGAAAGCACAAAGACCTTTGATACGTAATGACATAGTGTGGTAACAATGTACAGTGACAAACCAAAGTAGGCATGTGTCACAAACCATGACGAAACGGATTTCACAGTGTGTGGTCAACGTTGAAAACTCACAACGCGAGTCACAAATGGTCAGTGGGGGCAACCATGGGTTGGGAACACTGGTTATCAACTAGCAAGTATAAAGCTTTTCAACAAGTAGTGGCACGGTGTGGCTAGCGTGCACAGTGACCAACCAAAGGATACACACGTCACTGACTATGACCGTAGAAGTCCACTGTGTATGGTCACTATTGACAACTCATAAAACGAGTCACACATGGTGAGAGGGAGAGACAATGATTTGGGAACCCTATGTATCGACTATAAAGGACAAAGAACTTCAATATGTATTGGCATGGTGTGGCTACTATGCACACCAAACAACCAAACGAGGCATATGTCACCGACAATGATGGAAGAATTTCAATATGGGTGGTAAACATTCACCACCATAACACGAGTCACAAAGGGTCAGAGGGGAAAACAATGGTTTGTGAATATCAGCTTTCAACTAGCAAGTACAGTGACCTTCAATGAGTGCAAGCACGGTGTGGCTACCATGCACAATGACCGACCAAAGTAGGCATATGTACCATCTTTAACCAAAGAAACCGTTGTGTGTGGTCAGCATTGACAACTCATAACAGGAGTCACAAACGGTCCGAGGGGGAGACAATGGGTTGGGAACACCAGGTAGCAGCTAGCAAGCACAAGGACCTTCAATAAGTTGTGGCACGGTGTGGATACCATGCACGATGACCAAGCAAAGTAGGCATATGTCACTGACCATGACCAAATAATGTCACTAAGTGTGGTAAAATATGACAACTCATAACACGAGTCACAAATGGTAAGGGTGGAAGATAATGGTTTGTGAATACTAGTTATTGACTAGCAAGTACAAACACCTTCAATATGTAGTGGCACAGCGTGGCTACCATGCACACTGACCAACCAAAGTATGCATATGTCACTAACCATGACCAACCAATTTCGCTTCATGTGGTTAGCGTTGACAACTCACAACACGAGTTACTGATAGTCAGAGGGGACAACAATGGTTTGGGAACACTAGCTATCAACTAGAAAGTACAAAGACCTTCGATACGTAGTGACAGGACGTGATAACCATGTACAGTGACAAAGCAAAGTAGGCAAATGTCACAAACCATGACCAAACGGATTTCACAGTGTGTGGTCAACGTTGAAAACTCATAACACGAGTCACAAATGGTCAGTGGGGGAGACCATGGGTTGGGAACACCAGTTATCACCTAGCAAGTAGAAATCTTTCCAACAAGTAGTGGCACGATGTGGCTGGCATGCACAGTGACCAACCAAAGGATGCATATGTCACTGACCATACCCGAAGAAGTCCACTATGTGTGGTCAACATTGACAACAAATAACACGAGTCACAAATGGTCAGAGGGAGAGACAATGGTTTGGGAACCCTATGTATCAACTAGAAAGGAAAAAGAACTTCAATATGTAGTGGCACGGTGTGGCTAATATGCACACCAAACAACCAAACTAGGCATATGTCACTGACCATCACCAAAGAATTTCAACATGTGTGGTCAACGTTGACCGACCATAGCACGAGTCACATAAGGTAAGGGGAGGAAACAATGCTATGGGAATATCGGTTCTCAACTAGCAAGTACAATGACCTTCAGTCAGTAGTAGCACGGTGCGGCTATAGTGCACAATGACCGAACAAAGTAGGCATATGTCCTGCCTTTGATCAAAGAAATCCGCTGTGTGTGGTCAACGTTGACAACTCCTAGTAAGAGTCACAAATGGTCAGAGGGGGAAACAATGGTTTGGGAACACCAAGTATCAAAAAGCAAGCGCAAGGAGCTTCAATACGGTGTGGCACAGTGTGGATACCATGCACGACGACCAACCAAAGTAGGCATACGTCAATGACCATGACCAAACAATGGCACTAAGTGTGGTAAACCGTGACAACTCATAACACGAGTCACAAATGGTCAGGGTGGAAGATAATGATTTGTGAATACTAGTTATCAACTAGCAAGTACAAATACCTTCAATATGTAGTGGCACAGTGTGGCTACAATGGACAATGACCAACCAAAGTATGCATATGTCACAGACCATGAACAAAGAAATTCACTTCATGTGGTCAACATGTACAACTCACAACACGGGTCACAGATAGTCACAGGGGGCTAGCAATTGTTTGGGAACACTAGCTGTCAACAAGAAAACACAAGGACCTTCGATACGTGATGACACAGCGTGGTAGCCATGTACAGTGACAAACCAAAGTAGGCATGTGTCACAAACCACGACCAAACGGATTTCACAGTTTGTGGTGAACGTTGAAAACTCATAACACGAGTCACAAATGGTCATTGGGGGAGACCATGGGTTGGGAACATTAGTTATCATCTAGCAAGTAGAAAGATTTTCAACAAGTAGTGGCACGGTGTGGCTAGCGTGTACAGTGACCAACCAAGGGATGCATATGTCACGGACTATGACCAAAGAAGTCCACTATGTGTGGTCAACATTAACAACTCATAACACGAGTCACCAATGGTCAGAGGGAGAGACAATGGTTTGGGAACCCTATGTATCAACTAGAAAGGACAAAGAATTTCAATACTTAGTGGCAAGGTGTGACTACAATGCACACCAAACAACCAAACAAGGCATATGTCACTGACCATGACCAGATAACTTCAATATGGGTGGTCAACGTTGACCAACCATAACAGGAGTCACAAACGGTCAGGGGAGCAAACAATGCTGTGGGAATATCAGTTCTCAACTAGCAAGTACAACGACCTTCAGTCAGTAGAAGCACGGTGTGGCTACCATGCACAATGACGGATCAAAGTAGGCATATGTACTGCCTTTGACCAAAGAAATCCGCTGTGTGTGGTCAACGTTGACAGCTCATAATACGAGTCACAAATGGTGAGAGGGGGAAACAATGGTTTGGGAACACCGAGTATCAAATAGCAAGCACAAGGAGCTTCAATACGTTGTGGCACAGTGTGGATACCATGCACGATGACCAACCAAAGTAGGCATATGTCAGTGACCATGACCAAATAATGGCACTAAGTGTGGTAAACCTTGACAACTCATAACACGAGTCACAAATGGTGAGGGTGGAAGATAATAGTTTGTGAATACTAGCTATCGACTAGCAAGTACAAATACCTTCAATATGTAGGGGCACAGTGTGGCTACAATGCATTGTGACCAACCAAAGTATGCATGTGTGACTGACCATGAAGAAAGAGTTTCACTTCATGTGGTCAACATTTACAACTCACAACACGGGTCACAGATAGTCAGAGGGGGCTAACAGGGGTTTGGGAACACTGGCTGTCAACAAGAAAGCACAAAGACCTTCAATATGTAATGACACGGCCTGGTAACCATGTACAGAAACAAACCAAAGTAGGCATGTGTCACAAACCATGACCAAACGGATTTCAAAGTGTGTGGTCAACGTTGAAAACTCATACCACGAGTCACAAATGGTCAGTGGGGGAAACCATTGGTTGGGAACACTAGTTATCAACTTGCAAGTAGAATGATTTTCAACAAGTAGTGGCACGGTGTCGCTAGCGTGCACAGTGACCAACCAAAGGATGCATATGTCAATGACTATGACTGAAGAAGTCCATTATATGTGGTCAACATTGACAACTCATAACACGAGTCACAAATGGTCATAGGGAGAGACAATGGGTTGGGAACCCTATGTATTGACTAGAAAGGACAAGGAACTTCAATACGTAGTGGCACGGTGTGGCTAATATGCACATCAAACAACCAGACTAGGCATATGTCACTGACCATGACGAGAAAATTTCAATATGGGCGGTCAACGTTGACCAACCATAACACGAGTCAAAAACGGTCGGGGGAGAAAACAATGCTATGGGAACATCAGTTCTCAACTAGCAAGTACAACGACTTTCAGTTAGTAGTAGCACGGTGTGGCTACCATGCACAATGAACGACCAAAATAGGCATATGTACTGCCTCTGACCAAAGAAACCTGCAGTGTGTGGTCAACATTGACAGCTCATGATACGAGTCACAAATGGTCAGAGGGGGAAACAATGGTTTGGGAACACCAACTATCAAAAAGCAAGCACAAGGAGCTTCAATACAGTGTGGCACGGTGTGGATACCATGCACGATGACCAATCAAAGTAGGCATATGTCACTGACCATGACCAAATAATGGCACTATGTGTGGTAAACCTTGACAACTCATAACACGAGTCACAAATGGTCAGGGGTGAAGATAATGATTTGTTAATACTAGTTATCAACTAGCAAGTACAATGACCTTCAATGTGTAGTGGGACACTGTGGCTACAATGCACAGTGACCAACCAAAGTATGCATATGTCACTGACCATGAACAAAGAAGTTCACTTCATGTGGTCAACATCTACAACTCAGAACATGGGTCACAGATAGTCAGAGGGGGTCAACAATGGGTTGGGAACACTAGCTGTCAACAACAAAGCACAAAGACCTTCGATACATAATGACACGGCGTGGTAACCATGTACAGTGACAAACCAAAGTAGGCATGTGTCACAAACCATGACCAAACGGATTTCACAGTGTGTGGTCAACGTTGAAAACTCATAACAAGAGTCACAAATGGTCAGTGGGGGAGACCATGGGTTGGGAACTCTAGTTATCAACTAGCAAGTACAAAGGTTTTCAACAAGTAGTGGCACGGTGTGGCTAGCGTGCACAGTGACCAACCAAAGGATGCATATGTCACTGACTATGACCGAAGAAGTCCACTATGTGTGGTCAACATTGACAACTCATAACACGAGTCACAAATAGTCAGAGGGAGAGACAACGGTTTGGGAACCCTATGTATCAACTAGAAAGGACAAAGAACTTCAATACGTAGTGGCACGGTGTGGCTTATATGAACACCAAACAACCAAACGAGGCATATGTCACTGACCATGACCAGGGAATTTCAATATTGGTGGTCAAGGTTGACCAACCATAACACGAGACAAAAACGGTCGGGGGAGGAAACAATGCTATGGGAATATCAGTTCTCAACGCAAAAGTACAATGACCTTCAGTCAGTAGTAGCACGGCGTTGCAACCATGCACAATGACCGACCAAAGTAGGCATATGTACTGCCTTTTAGCAAAGAAACTCGCTGTGTGTGGTCAACATTGACAACTCATAGTACGAGTCACAAATGGTCAGAGGGGAAAACAATGGTTTGGGAACACCAAGTATCAAATATCAAGCACAAGGTGCTTTAATACGTTGTGGCACGGTGTGGATACCATGCACGATGACCAACCAAAGTAGGCATACGTCACTGACCATGACCAAATAATGGCACTAAGTGTGGTAAACCTTGACAGCTCATAACACGAGTCACAAATGGTCAGGGTGGAAGATAATGGTTTGTGAATACTAGTTATTGACTAGCAAGTACATATATCTGCAACATGTAGTGGCACAGTGTGGCTACAATGCACAGTGACCAACCAAATTATGCATATGTCACTGACCATGAACAAAGAATTTCACTTCATGTGGTCAGCATTGACAACTCACAACACGAGTCACTGATAGTCAAAGGGGGTAACAATGGGTTGGGAACACTAGCTATCACTTAGAAAGCACAAAGACCTTCCATACGTAGTGACACGGCGTGGTAACCACGTACAGTGACAAACCAAACAAGGCATATGTCACTAACCATGACCAAAGAATTTCAATAAGGGTGGACAACGTTCGCAACCCATAACATGTGTCACAAATGGTCAGAGGGGGAAAACATGGTTTCAAAACACTATGTATCTTCTAGCAAGTACAATTTTGTTTGTATGTATTGGCACGGTGTAGCTACGGTGCACAACGACCTACCCAAGTAGGCATACATCACTGCTCATGACCAAAGTAGTTTAGTGTGTGTGGTCAACGTTCACAACTCATAATACAAGTCAAGAATGGGCAAATGGAGAAACAATGGTTTGGGAATACTCGGTATCGACTACCAAGTACAAAGACAATCAATAACCGGTGGCACGGTGTAACTACCATGCACAATGACCAAACAAAGAATGCTTGTGTTACTGAATATCATAAAAAGAGTTTCACTGTGTGTAGTCAACTATCCTTCCTACGAATGATCAATCGGAGCAATGGTTGAGAGGTTGTTCAAGCTCAAAGTTGCAAAATTTGAAATTCCGTCTACGTCAATTCTTTTTACAATTAAACTATCTTTGTTATCATTGATGCTTTTGAAAAACACCCTCTAATCATACACCCCCTTCTTTTATGCCTTATACCCATAGGAACCCTTATAATGTCATTTGGACATCATATGAACACCATGTGAGCTGGCTTAGTGTTTATAGAGTTAGATTCTGGAGCGTTAGGTCCTGGGTTTGAATCCTCATACGCGCAATACAGAATAGGCTCACCACCTGGGGGG